>JANHFX010007091.1:15506-48301 GCA_027560015.1 Chloroceryle amazona | reverse complement strand
AGGCTGGGAGAGCTGGGGGGGTTCAGCCTGCAGAGGAGAAGGCTCCATCTGGGGAGACCTTCTGGTGGCCTTTCAGTAATTCAAGGGGCTTGTCAAAAATAGGGGGACAGACTTCTTAGCAGGACCTGTAGTTTCTCTTCCTGTTTGGATAGAACCTCCTGGGTTCCAGTTATTGGGTTACTCTTCTCCAGCTAAACCACCCCAGGGCTCTCAGCCTTTCCTCAGTAGAGATGCTCCAGGCCCCTCAGCATCTTGGCAGCCTCCACTGGACTCTCTCCTTTGCCTCTCTTGAACTGGGGAGCCTATAACTGGCCCATAGCTGGCTACAATACCCCAGATGTCAGAATTCACAAGTGGTTAAGTACATTTCTGTTTATTGTAGTGGACTGAACCATTTTGGGTAAGGCTGAATTGCTGCATCAGGCACATGTGGGCTGCGTAGCAAAAAGCCGAGTGGGTGGGTGGGCAAATGCAGAGTGAAGGGTCACAGTCTAAACCAAACCTGCTGTTTGCTAGATACATCTGGTTTCTAACACCAGCTTTTATTACACAGAAAACTTAATTTTTTGAAGTTTTCTGGTAGAAGCACAGAGAGAAGTTTTCGTATAAAAAGAAATAATGGCTCTAGGCTCAGAAGGGAAGGGCATGGATGGCTCCAGGAACTGGGACATGGAGATTCCTCTTGTTCAACTGGTGCCGTGTTTTTAGGCTGACCAGCACTCCTCCAGACAGCGTTTGGCTATCATCCAGAGGTTAGCATCGTGCACAGACTGTTTCTGATGGATGGTTGGGATGTGTCCATGCTCTTCTAGGGCTGGGAAAGCTTTCCTGACTGTATGGGGACCAGCCGTGCTGCTGGGGCTCATCTGTGGGCCAGGGGGATGGTCCCTCAGTTGCTCTGTGCATTAGGAAACTGCTGCTCTAAGGTCAGGAGCTGCTAAGATTGCTGATCCTGGATGGGTTACTCCACCTTGGTGTGCAGGGCTTTCTCTTGGCAATAAGAGGCAATCCAAGTTCTGCCCTTAAGACTGGTGGGTTGGGTTTTGTTGGGTTTTGTTTTTTTCTTTGTTTGCAGCCACCAAAGTGGTACATGTTGCCAAGAGCTGGGTCTGAAGGCTCTGTTCCCTTCTGAGCACATACCCTAACTGTAAAGCCAGAAATGGGGAAATTTATTTTGTGGTTTATGACCTTTTTGCATTCCCACAGAGATCCTCAACTGCAAGAGAGGACTCTACCCTGAATATGTCAGCACCAGAGTAAGACAGGCTGAATTCACTGTAAACTTGCTGGTTTCCACTAATTTTTCAGCAGAAGCAGCAGCGCAACTTTCCAGTGATGCAACCCTGGCCCAGGCTGCCCAGAGACATTGGAGAGTCTCCTCCTCTGGAGACGTTCAGAACCCTCCTGGATGTGATCCTGGGCAACCCGATCTAGGCAACCCTGCTGTAGCAGAGGGGTTGGACAAGACGCTCTCCAGACGTCTCTTCCAACCACTGCCATTCTGATTCTGTGACTTGACCCTGTTTGTTGTCCTGGGGGTCAGCTGTACGGAGTCCTTCCTGGAGCTGAAGGAAGGAATTCAGTCACATTCAACAGTAGGAGGCATTGATGTTGATTGCTGTGGCTGTCAGTCACGCTCAGTGTTTCCATCTTGCCTACATCAAGAAGCTTTTCTACGTGGCTAACAAGCAGGTGGCTGCCTGCAGGCAGGGAGGGCGTTAAGCTTTTCAGCTTCTAGTAGAAGGAGGTGAGCAGAACACTCAAGCTGTTTTCTGTGATGGTGTTTGGGGAAGCAGGAAACATTTCAGCGCTGGGAGTGTTACGGGAGCATTTATTATATTGAGGGTAGAGCTTGGTCCTCCTTTTCTGGGTGAGTTCAGAGGAAAGAAGAAGCTCATGGTGGGTGAGGGAATAGCCTGTGTCTGGAGAGGAAGCTGTGCAGCACATCTCTCTACGTGCAGGGCTCCAGTCTGGATGTGTTCAGGGCTGCTCACCACCTACGGGAGAGGGCTGAGCTGTTCTGACAGAGCATGCTGTGCATTTCTGTGGCCGGGGACCACAGCCTGAGATTTCTCACTCTGCTCCCTTGGAAAAATGGGCTGCTATCAAGTGGGCAGTCGTTTTACCAGGGCTATGTATTCCTAAAATGAAAGGTTCCCTTAGTAAGTAATTTTAAACAACAGCAACAAAATTGCAGACCTTTCCAGAGGCTGCATGCAAACCCGATGTTGCTGTAAGTGCTACGTGCTCAAAGGGAACGAGGTATCTTCTGGGAGCAAGAAATCCAATTTCTGTGCTGTTGTATGAGAGAGATTTCTTCTGTTCATCAAACATCAAGAGCGCTGTGGAGGAAGGGGGGAGAAGAAATACAAAATAGGAGCAGAAGATGTTTTAGTGAAGTACTTCTCTTGTAGAGGAGTTGTTTCCAGGACAACAAGGTTGATGATGGAGTTACAAAGTGAGTATGTGTTTCCTTTCCTCTGTCTTTATTTGTTACTAATCAGAAAGGTAGGAAGATCTCTATACTCCACTTGATTTCAGAGAGTTGTGTTCCATCAGTTATTTTTAGACTACATTGTCCATGTGGCTCTTTTTAGCTATTTAGGAGATATTTGGTATGCAAGAAATCCTATTTGTGTCATTTTTTGTTAAGATCACAATATCTAAATGTATTTCTACCTGGGCTACTAACAGCTCTATTCAGGTTTTTGTTTGGTTGGGTTTTTAAAGGAACAGAATTTCCCTCTGTTGGTATAATACATATTCTATTTTTTTTTGTATATACTAATGATATACTGTCATGCAAATGAATTTGGAATGAATTAAAGGAAATAATTTTCCTCTAGAGTATATTCAGCTGTAGAACTCCATTGTGAGGTCTGTTTTCAACTGGAGTTGGGAATTTGGAATAAGAAGCCACTGAATTACGTGTAGTTGCCAATTTTTAAGGGGCATAGCTAACATCAGATCACACCCATCTCCAAAATATGTTGATCTATTTAAAATCTGGAGGAGTATGATGAAATCTGGACTCGTGTGGTTTTCCTTTGTATATTTGATTGTACCCGGAGTTTAATTTTTTCTGGATTGTTTTTTCCCTTCGAAACAACATTTTGAGAGAAGAAATGTGTCTTTTTTCTTTTAAAAAACCACAAATATTGGTTGTGCATTTTAGAGGCGAGCATAACAGGAACAGCAGCCAGGTCATCACTGAAAAACACACCTCATAAAGCTCTACTGTTGTGGTGCTAATTCAATATCTTCAAGTTTAAAGGTGGTTCTTTTAAAGGAGTTAATGATTTCAGCTAAGGGGCCATGAAGATGATATGAGGGCAGGAACCCCTCTGCTCTGAGCCAGGCTGAGAGAGTTGGGGTTGCTCAGCCTGGAGAAGAGAGGGCTCTGGGGAGATGACCTTGTTGGTCTTCCAGGGGTCTACAAGAAAGCTGGGGAGGGACTTTCTACAAGGGCTCGTAGTGATAATGGCCTCAAACCAGAAGAGGGTAGATTTAGATTAGAAATCAGAAAGAAATTCTTCATTCTGAGGGTGGAACGGGTTGCCCAGGGAAGTTGTGGATGCTTCCATCACTAGAGGTATTCAAGACCAGGCTGGATGGAGGTGGATACCCCAGGCTAAGATCAGTGCACAGTCACTCTCAGGAGCTATGAACAGTTATATTTGTTGGATCCATTTCTACAGCACATTTGAGAAGATGACCATCCATCATTTATTGGTTTAGAAGAAATCAATACAACATGGTATGAAAACAAACACATCAGGCAACTGTGATGGTTCCCACAGCTTCTCGATCTCATGACTCTTAACTTGCTGGAAAGGGAAGTTAAGCAGGTTGACAGATCCACGTTGTCATTTACTTCTTGCTTTTTTATCACCTCCTGGCTGCAACCTGTAGCCAGAGTCAGGATTCTTTCTGACTTGGGTCCTCTTTCCATCTCTTTCTAAAGTTTTTATTTATTCTTCTTGCAAACTACCATCCTCAGCAGCAGCAGAACAGTGCTAACCTTGATTGAGGAGAGGTATCTGTGCTCCATTTTCCAGTATGTCCCCTGTTAGTTTCTCCTTCACCTGGAGCATGACAGTTCTTTCTGGGGGGTTGAGTGGTTCTTTCAGGTCGCTGTTTGGCATAGTAGGGAAAGGAGGAATTTTTTGATGCTTCTGCTAACAGTTTAGTAATGAAGTGGCTAAATAAAGACTGTAACACAAGAGCATTCTTTTTAAGGACAATACTCTTGTAACTCTACTTAGTAGATTTATTATTTTTTTGGATTTGTTACTTGCTTTCTTGCTTCTTTTTTTTTTTTTTGCTTTAATCTTCAAACTGCTTTACAAGCACTGAATTCCCAGCGTGTGGTACAGATACACTTTTGGGTTTTACTGACTCAATCTGAAGCACAGAGCAGGACATAGTGGCCAACCCATTCATATTCAACACCTGTTGAGGTGGTGTTGTAGGGTGTCTGAAACCTCAGGCCAGCAGATAGAACCATAGAATGGCAGGGGTTGGAAGGGACCTCTGGAGATCGAGTCCAGTCCTCTGCCAGAGCAGGATCACCCAAGAACAGATCCAGATGGGTCTTGAAAATCTCCAGAGAAGGAGACTCCACAGCCTCTCTGGGCAGCCTGTCCTGGGCTCTGTCACTCCACAGGGAAGAAGTTTTTCCTCATGTTGAGGTGGAACTTCCCATGTTTCCCCTTGCTACCATTGCCTCTTGTCCTATCCCAGGGCACAACTGCAAAGAGCCTGGCCCCTTCTACTCAACACCCACCCTGCAGATACTGGTAAACACTAATAAGATCTTCTCCCCACCCAGATAGGACCTGAGACCAAGGGAAGCTCATCTGCTTTCTGAAGTAGATGCTGGAGGCCACCAAGGAACATTCACAGAGTCTTACAAGACTCTACACCACTACCTCTGAGCAATTAAATCCTTTTTTTTTACATTGCTTCACTTTTTCCATGGCCGTGAGGAATTTCTTTAGTAAACTCTGCAATAGAATTTGGAATTTATTTCTTATTCAGTGTTACCCTCAAATCATGAGGCAATCTCCACAGTTCATCTTGACAGAGCACTCTCATGTAACAGAAATGATGGAAACATTTTCCAGTGCTGACTAAAAGCAAACAGTAACTTCAAGCATTAATTAACAGCATAATGAGCAACTTCAGTTCAAACCAATACCTTTTTTTAACAGAATTTGTCATCTTTGTTGTATTGCAGAGAAAGAAACGACGACTGAGGTGTACAAGTGAACCAGGACAATCCAAAGGGTAAGTCCCAAGAAGATGGCTCATTTTCCTTTCTGTAAGACTATAGACCAGTTGTTCTCCAAGACATCCATTTAATTAAAAAGGCACTTAATTTGCCTCATTTCTTTGCCTGTGAGTGTAGCACATGCAGTTTGTGGGGCTGTTCTGAGCTATCCCTGGTTTCAAGCTGCGTGGCTCAGGGTGAGTTGCTGTGGGGAGATCATTTCTCGCACTTTCTCATCACTGTGCTAAGGCATAAAGTGGTTGGAAGGTTGTGTCCTGTAATTACATCATGGCTGTTGTAGCAGTGATGGTCCAAGGATGTGGAGAGGACAGGTTTGTAGGGAAAGGCTTTATCTCTTCTCAGGCTGTTTCTGATGGAACCTGAGGAATGCAAGAAGGGCTGTGAAGAGCTTTTGGGCTCTAAAGCTTGTTAGTATTCTCTCTAAGAGCAGTTGGTGTAAGAAAAACCTCAGCTTCACTTTAAGGCTGCTTTGTTTTTGAATATATTAAAATATTCAAAGACTGTGTCTGGTTTAGTGCAGGAGCCTTTTGGCCAAGAAAGCAGGATGTTTTTCAGTGGTATTTTAGACAGCAGGCCTTGCAGATCATCTTTCTGATTCACTTCAAGTAGACAACAGCAGAGTTTAAAGACAGATACTTTTAACTGTCTTAAACAGAGCATGTAACCTGTGATAACAACCACAATCCACAGAGGAATTGTAATAGCGAAAAGCTAAGATCACTCTGAATTTGGTTTGACACCAGCTAACAAGTGGACTTGTTAAGAGACTGCGTGAGGTTTTCTGTGCATTGTCTCAACTGAAAAATATCTGTAAGCCTGCAAAATGTGTCTCAGCTTGCTGACGAAGGGATGAGTATGTTTTTAAGGCATAGGTTTGGAAATTATTGATGACTGCTGTTTGTCAAACAGCCTTTATGTGGTGTTTTTATTTGTAGGGGGGGTTTATTACCTGTATGAACATCATTTTAATTTATACCTGGGTCTCTGGTTTTGGTTGGTTATTTTTTTGTTTGAACAGTAATTCTACAGACTTGCTTTTTATAGACACTTTCTATTAAAAAAAAAATAAATGGTAGAACATGTGTGAGGCATATGCAATTCCATCAGCATCATGTTTTCCACACTGATTTAATAGTTATTGAGTTTCCTCACATATTTTTGTTTCCAAGACCTGTTCTATGGTAATAAATCATCTAGGCTGTAAAATTCTTGAAATGATTCAGCAGGATGATTGTTTCCTTAGCACATTCCCTGAGAGATCATAGTTTGAAATGGAAAAGTCCTTAACCAGGTCAACTTTTTCCCCACAATACATGTGGACAGTGCTGGAAGTGATAACGGAACTGCCAGCGTTTGTCCTGGCGAGCTGCTCTTGTCCAGTGCTCCCTGATCTCTCACTTGGTAATTTACAGTAAGTTTTCTGTTACGAGTGTCATGCTCAACTACATCATAAAATACCCAGCCAGGTGAAGAGGAGAAGCTGTGACATTGTGTAATTCAACTCGTTATTTTAAAAAAAAAAAAGTTCGGTCTCAAAATTCATCTTGAAAATATTAATGAAATGACCAAAGGCTTCCTTAATTTCCCTATCGATTTGCATAGGAGGCTGGGAGCTGGTGTGCTGTGCACAGCAGGATTTTCTTACTGTACCACCATTTCTGTCAAAGAAGATTGATCCAGGGTAGTGGTAAACACCTTCTGTCTGTACCCTGAGTGCTGTGCGTAGTTGTTGGGGTCTCATGATGTGTGTAAACTGGAGCAAGAGTGAGTTACTTCACTGTGTGGTGTGTTCCCAGCTTGTGCTCCTTTTGGTTTATCGGAGCACCTTTCAGAAACAGCAGGACCATGTGCAGAGCAAATCCAAATGATGAGAGCAGCCTCGGAGTTAGATTGACATAAAGTACCAGGCACGCGGGGATGAACTTGGGATGAACTTGGGATACCTGGTCTGTCGATCTCTGGAGGGTGGACACATTCTGCAACTCGTGTTGCTTTCTGGCAGCTGGAAAAGGCTCTTAAAGTTGGGTATTGCTTACTGGGAGCAGGTAAGAAAGGAATTCTGTGTGTTGGGTTTCCAAGGCAGTCTGTTAGGTAGCTCATACAGTCATAGACTGGGTTGGGCTGGAGAGGACCTTAACAGCTCATCCAGTCCAACCCCCCTGCACTGAGCAGGGACATCTGCAACCAGAGCAGGGTGCTCAGAGCCCCAGCCAGCCTGACCTGGAAAGTTTCCAGGGATGGGGCAGAAACCACCTCTCTGGGCAGCCTGAGCCAGTGTCACCACCCTCAGTGTAAAAAAAATTGCTGTTAGATCTAGTATCTAGATCTCTCTAATTTCATCTCTTAGTTTAAAACCATCACCCCTTGTGCTGTCGCAACAGACCCTGCTACAAAGTCCCTCCCCATCTTCCTGACAGCTCTCCTTTCAGTACAGAAAGGCTGGAGGAAGGTCTCCCAGAGCCTTCTCTTCTCCAGGCTGAACACTCCCAACTCTCTCAGCCTGGCCTCCCAGCAGAGGGGTTCCAGCCCTTGCATCATCTTCATGGCCCTTTTTGTGGCCTCAGCTGGAACATTGTGTGCAAAGAGGAGGAAGATGTGTTTTTGCCAAAATTCTCTGTGCAGCAGGAGCTGTAGGTAAAACCACCAGGTATTACTGGGAGAGGTGGAATCCCTTGATCTTAAAATTGGTAATGTTAGGAAATACTGTTACTGTCTTTGTTCGATGTTTTCCTAGTTGGGACATCTGATACTGGAATCCACCTTGAGGTTGTTCTGCACTGAGGGAACCAGTAAGTTCTCGGATTAGTTCTTCTGTGACCATTTCCTTAAAATAATCAGGGCTTTGGGACCTGGGATTTTTTGCCCCTCTTCCCTACCAAAGGATAGGAAACAAGCCTTTGCAAGTCCCCCCAAAGATTCATAGCAGATTAGTGTATTAAATCTGCTCTTATCTTCCTTTTGGGAAAGGTAACCTTGTTCTTGCTGGCCTCACCTGCCAAACAAAAACATTACCATTTAAACTGTGCATTTTAATCAGATGCTTTTACTTCAAGGCAGAAACCTCAGGATTTTCAATGGTGTGCTTTAAATGACCTAAAATAGCTTTTGGCATAGTTGTAGCTACTGCTGGGTCATGATAGAGAAGAGCCTCTGCACTTGGAAAGTGATCTCAATATTACTTCTACTCTGTAGGGTCTGGAGAAGACAACGTTGTGGCACGTCAGCATATTCATCCCAGTTAGTGTCTTGCAGAAGAAATGGCAATACTGGAAACCATTTTATAGGGGTGTGTGCGTGCACACAGACACTTGCAGTGTTGGTGGAAGTATTTGCTCCTGTGGTCCTGTTTGTGATGTTAATTGGTGGTGTGAAGGTGGAGGATGGTCTTAATAAATGGACCAGGTGATGAGAAGCTTTTTATTGGCAGTTGAATTTCTGCTAACTCGTGTACATTCCACAAAGTTACTGTTAGCTGCTTGTCATTTGTACCTGTGGAGTGAGGGCACCATATCTACTTCAGATTTCAGATACTGTGATAGATGCTAATATTTGCAGCAATAAAAGCCTAGTATCTGACCTCATGAGACAGCCAGCTCCTTGCACATGGGTGAAGAAAGAGGTGTCATCGAGCATGTCGGGCTTTGAGTGACCTCATCTAGTAGAAGTCCCTGCCTGTGGCAGGGTAGGTGGTGCTAGATGATATTTAAGGTCCCTTCCAACCCAAACCATTCCATGATTTTGTATCCCCAGTCTGATAGCTGAGGGAGGTGAATGACAGTGTTTGAAAAAAGAGAGATCCAGGCAGCAGCAGGAAAAAAAGCCATTTTCCTCTCCAGGTACCTGCTCTTCTGAGAAGGTCCAGTTGCATGTATGGTATAAAAGGGACCAACCACAAAGAGGTCAGTGTTACTGAGTGTGTGTGAAGTAGCCATTAACACAGGCAGTGGGTATTCAGAAGGAAACTCCCCGTTTGACAGTGCTGCCTTCTAGATGACTTAGAAACATAAAAACACAACTTAGTTTTAAAAGAGCACTTTTAATTTTTGTCAGATACGAAACTACCTGTAAGTTTAATGGGTACTTTGCAAAGAGAGGAGTGTGCTGACTTGTTACTCAGATTTCCATTTTATGGGTTGTATCTGTGATAGGACAGCTTCATGTACAAAATTCTGGCACCACCATTAATGCTGAGAAATCTTTGTGTCCCTGTGTAGAAGCACCCACCTTATGCCACATGAACAGGAGCAGTGTGCTGGAGAGATCAGTGTTGCTCACTGCACTTCACTGGGCTAAAGGATGGACATCCAGCCAGATTTGGAGTCTCTGCAACCATATTCATAGCATCGTGCCTTTCAAGGTCAGCTAGTCCAGCCTCCCCGCACTGAGCAGGGACATCTGCAACTAAAGCAGGGTGCTGGAATGGTTCCAGGGATGGGGCAATGTCCTTCAATCTCCATTCTTTTAGTTTAAAACCATCACCTCTTGCTGTGTCTCAGCAGGCCCTGATGGAAGGATTGAACCCATCCTTCTGACAGGCCCCTTGAAGTCCTCAAAGGCTTCAGTAAGGTCTTCCCAGAGCCTTCTCCTCTGCAGGCTGAACCCCCCCCAGCTCTCCCAGCCTGGCTCCCAGCAGAGGGGTTCCAGCCTAGCTCCCAGCATTGCTGGGGTTCCTCTGGCCCCGCTCCAGCAGGTCCCTGTCTCTGCTGTGCTGAGGACTCCAGAGCTGCCCCAGCACTGCAGGGGGGTGTCTTACAATATTCTAGTGCAGAGGAGGCCTCAGGGAGCAGGACTCGTGGATCTCTCTATCTCCTTTTATTCCCTTTCTCCCAATAATAAAGTTGCCAAAACAACTTTTCTGCAACTGTATAAAAAAAAAAGAGTTGATGGATCAACCCGGAATATCTGCATCTGTATCACACGAGCTGCCTTGTCCATTCCCAGGCCAAGTGCCCTTGCCTTCCTCATCTGTGCTCTGTCAGGCTCTGCCTGGTACTCCAAAGCTGCAGTTTTCTGAAGACGTCTGATGTTTGAAATGAGAAGACACCTAGCAGCACAACCTTCTCCTCGTTTGTTTTTGTGGTGGTGGTGGTGGTGGGTTTTTTCCTTCTTTTAATTTCTTACTCCCAAAGCAAGCTAAAAGCACTTGTACAAAAAAGCACTTGCTAACAGCACAGTTCAGTTTAGATACCAGAGTTTACCTAGAAATTCACCTTTCACTGCTTTGCAAGGTGAAAAGATAAATTCAGTTAGATCTCCACCTTGCAGTGCCTCTTACTCTGATGTCTTCTGCAGTTTTCTTCAGCAGCTCTATCTGCACATGGGCACGTGCAGAGTAGCAGAGGAGTGCAGGGTCTCAGGGCACTGTTTCTACCTCTGTAAGCTGCTGCTGTGCTTGTCTCAGTGCTGGGGATGGGGTACTGGTGTTGTAAACCTTGTCCTGTGGAAATGCTGGGTGAAAAGCATCATCTTCATTAGATAAATATTTGTGTGTTGATAATACTTTTTCTTAATATGAAACTCTTGAGACTAACAAATCATTATTAGACTTTCTTTAGCTTTTATTTTCCCCTAACCAAGGCTAGTTTCTATAGCTCAGGGGTGGGAGCCTATATCCTAAAGGCCGTATATGACTCACAAATGTTTCATATAGCCTACCACCGCTTCATTTTTACACACTATTTATTCACATAAATACAGAAGGGTGCCAAAATGCTTATTAACACAGGGACATGACTTGCTAGTTATGATTAAAAGCTTTGACCCTCGGCTGATGATGCTGTGAGCTGTTAATAGCACCCCCCATTTTCACTTGCAAAGCCACCAAGTGTTTGTGAGTAGCCTTGTCATGGAGTTCCACCTGCCTCTAAGGCAGCATGGCTTGGGCAGGGATAAACCACCCCTCCTAACGTGTGCTCTCTGAGGGTGGGAGTCAGTACAGCCTCTTTTCTTCCAGAAATTACCGATGGAGCCTTCTTGAGCTTGCACTTCTACACAGCAGATTAATATCGTGCAGGTCCTTTGCTTTGGGTTTTGAGTATTGCTTGAAGATGCTGTGGGGAAAAAATGGGTCTTTGTCTGTAAAGGAAGAAAACAAGCAAACAAATAAAAAGGAATGTTTAGAACCTTGTTACAGAGAAGTGATGAACATGCCTGAAATGTGCTCCTGTCTAGCCTTTTAGACCTTCCTCTGTGAGACCAAAGTCTGTCTTGTCTTCTGTAGAAGAAGCGCTTCTTCCCTTTCCCCCTTCATCCTGGCTGCTGTGCTGTCATGAGACGTACCCTTTCTTTGATAAACATCCCTCTTAACTCACCAGCTTGGAGGACTGGACTAACTGCCCAGCCTGGAAAGTGGCAACCAGCTCTGCCAACCTTCCAGGAGTTAGTTTTAGTAGAACAGTTGCTGCATAGATGGTCCTCAGGGTTTCTTCGCTGACACTCCACTGTCTGCAGTATCTTACAACCCTTCTGGATGAGATGGAGCTTGTCTGAGGCAGGTGGTTTTCTCCATGTGGAACCAGCCTCCCAGTGACAGGAGAAGGTGGAAGAGAGGATGCAGAGAGGAAGTTCATGTCTTGGTGGTGGGTATATCTGTCACGGGGGTCGTTTAGCCTGGAGAAAGGAAGCTCAGGGAACACTTCATCACTCCTTACAGCTCCCTCCAGGGAGGCTGGAAATGGGGTCAATCTTTTCTTCCAGGTAGCAAGTGTTAAGAGGAAATAGCTTCAAGTTGCAGCAGGGGAGGTTTAGGTTGGGCATTAGGAAAAACTTCTTCCATGAAAGGGTTGTTGAGCCCTGGCCCAGGCTGCCCAGGGCCGTGGTGGAGTCCCCATCCCTGGAGGCATTTAAATGACTTGTAGATGAGGTGCTGAGGGACGTGGTTTAGTGGTGGGTTTGGCAGTGTTAGATTAATGGTTGGACACGATCTCTTTTCCAGCCAAAATGATTTGATGATTCTGTGAAATAAAATAATCATGGAGATTTTCAATCTCTCCTACGCGTTCAGGTGTACATTAGTACCCTCATTGTAACCCAAGAGTTAAAATACTTGGAAATGTATACCTGATGGCTTGGAAAATAAAGTACTTCATGTTGCCTTGCAGGAAAACAAGTATCTAATTTAAAGCTTGCTTTAAGAAATTCTGGAGATCACTGCTCTTCACTTGGATGATGGGGAAGATGAGCTTTAGGAAGAGCACTCTACACTGTAAAAGTACCATGACAAATCTGCAGCAGAGTAGGGACCGGAACCCAAGGATGTTCTCAAAAGCTCTGTGGCCACCACAGGCACCACAAACCGTATTGCACATCCTTGAGGGTGACAGGCTCTGGCAGATCTCTTCAGTGTCATCAGAAAGGCAGATACGCGAGCGTGAGCGAAGCACGGTACAGATGGCACGTCCACTGCTTCTGACACCTTTCCAAGGGCTGGGGGCTCTGGCTGCTACTCTATTAAGCACTGTAAATTCTCCACAGTCTTTACCACCCACTGCTCTACATCCAAGTGCAAAGCTGGCTGCCTCTGAACCACAGAACTCATGTGTAAGAGGAGGATATTTCTTAGGAAAGGGATGTTCTCAAAAACTATATTTGTCCTTACGGTTCCTTCCAACAGCTTAACATTATCGGGTGGGTTTGTCAGTTCTTTGGGTGGTTCTTCTGCTTGCAGTGAAGTGTATTAACAGCTGAACAGATAATGCATATAATATACTGTACATCATATTAATGCAGGAATTTGGAACATCCTAAATATATACATGTAGTAGTATCTTGGCACTTCAAGTTTTCCCAGATTCCGAGCAATGTTTTCTCTCCTAAGATGGAACACTACTTCCAACCTCTATTCAGTACGTCCGTACGAAACAGAATTTGCCTTCAGATTAAAATTTAGGGCTTGGGAATCTTTTCCCCTTTTCTTCTTGGTTCTGAAATACTAAATCTCTTTGATATTCTTTGTGTATAGAGGAGGAGATAGGGGGTGAGATGATGTCACAGCAGGAAAAGAAAGAAATCCATGGAGATGGAGCTCAGAATGAACACTGGAAAATCTTGTTTCAATGTCAAATAAAATTCTATATTTATAATTTTTATTATTTTAAATAAAAGGGTATTAGACCTAGACATGGAGCCTGGAGACCTGTAGTCTCTTTGTACATCTCCTCTCTTGCGTGAGCTGGGACAAGGTGCTTTGGATTTTCTTGGTTCACTTATCCTGTCACAGATAACGCTGCCCTTGCTATTGGTAAAGCACTTCAAATAAAATCTTGAATTAACATTGTTACTGACTTCTATAAGCTTACTTAAAATCCTTCTCCTCCTTGCTCACACCTTCCCAAAGAAAAAAAAGTAGGCATTTTTTTTTTTCTGAATGGCATCGATTGACTGATATTCTGCAGCTGCTTAAGGTAGGATTTAACTGATCCTTCCTCTAGTCCAAACAGCTACAGAACAGCTTCAGCTCGAGAGCACGCTCGGGTACATCGTGTCCCTAGTGCTGTTAGGGCTGTGGTCTGGCAGGAGTTGTTTCCTTGTTCGTTCTCCTTAGTAGGCTGGAGTTTCAAAACATCTTGGCCTAACAGACCTTTGGAGACTGCTTTACATCAACATCAGCTCATCCTCCGCATCGGTTAACTACAGCTTGGAGCACCATGGATGGGTGGCCGACCTGTAGCCTGATGATGATGGAAACACAGTTTGTGTCACCAAAAAGCACAGTCAGGTTATGAATACGCTCTGCATCATCATCATCGGGTCCTGTGGCACTGCAGGTCAGCAGCATTCCTCAACATCTCATCACCTTCTGGCCATCAGACCCGAAGGGCCTGGGTGTCGTGCGGCACAGCAACTGTGCAGAAAAACTTTTGTCCCAAGGCGCTGCTGCTGTTGCAAATGTGAGAAGTGAACTCGAGCAGGTGTTAAAGGTTTTGGGTGCAGCGGTCAAGGAGGACAATGCATCGATCCGAGTGTTGCATAAATAGTTCAGTCCAATGGAGTTAAACCACTGTGCTTAGAAGGACCATCCCCGGAAGCAGCCGCGCTTAGGAGCGGCCTGACACTGATGTGCAGCTTTGCATTCTCCGTTCATGTTCCCAGTGGCCTGGCAAGAATCCCACAGTACGGAGCTGAGGAAGTAGACAGTATAAAAGCAGAACTGTTTGGCCTTTTTGTTCGGCGTTGATCCGTCGGCCTTGCTGCCACTGTCCTGTGACAGGGTGTCTGTGTTCCGTGTCTAGAACCGCATCCTGAAGGATGGCTGCTGAACATCGCTCGCTGTGTTTGATTCCGGGGGGGTTGAAACGTATCCGAGCTCGCTGGAATCGATTTAAATTCCATACAATAGCTGCAGAAGGGATACGACGGGGATTCCCCACCTCTTAACTCATCCTCTTGCAGTTTGGATTTCGTGGCTGTTGTCTTCCCTCTAACAGATTTGTGCAGGTGTCTCATCCCTTCTATCCTGCCCTGGTAGAAATTGGGTCTCTTGTAATACAACAAATGTTCTTTATTTTTTCTTTCCTGTCGAGAAGCTGTTCTCCCTGTACCTTACCGAAGGCATCCCTATCCTTCCCCACAAGCACATCTGTGCAGGATTCGTTGGAACTATAGAGAGCTCCAGGAAGCAGAATCCTCATCCCATGGGAGCCTTCCCATAGCTGACTTTTATTTTTCAAATGAGGGAGCTTGAAGTACCCACCCTAGGGCTGGCAGGCAGCCTGGCAGGAAGCTGGACAGACTGGCTCGCCGGCCAATCTTGTTGCCTTTTATAGAGTATTTTGATGAAATCAGCACATTTCCACGCAATCGGTGTTTTGCAGTGTAAAAATCGCTGCGTTTGGAAGTTTTTGGAGTGGCTCTAGTTTTAGACTGGGACTTCTGGGAAATTGTTGACTAATTTTGGTAATTACAGTAGATGTTTTTGTGAGAAGAGAGGTGGCGTTTCTATGAAAGAAAATCCTCTTGGAAAGCTGTTCTTCAGCCGGTGTGAAGGATTGCCTGATGGCTGTCATTGTTTGTGAGTTATCTGGAAAGGACCTTGGGTTCCCCATCCACAGGTCTCACCTCACGGCAGCTCTTTGGTGAAATCAAGGGGGAGCGAGGGCACCCTCAGTAAGTGCAGGTGTCACTAAGCTAGGCAGGTGTGTTGATCTTCTTGAAGGTAGGGAGGCTCTACAGAGAGACCTGACCAGGTTGGATCAATGGCATGGGGCCACTGGGATGAGATTCATCAAGGCCAAGTGACAGGTCCTGCTTTTGGGTCACAGTAACCCCCTGCAGCATCCCAGGCTGAGGGAAGAAGAGTGGCTGTAAAGTGCCCAGTTGAAAAGAACTTGGGTGTCCTGATTGACAGGCGGCTGGAGATGGGCCAGCATGTGGCCATGAAGGCCACCAGCATCCTGGCCTTTATCAGCTCTAGTCTGGCCAGCAGGACTAGGACAGGGATTGTCCCCTTGGACTCGGTACTGTTGAGGCTACACCTCCAACCCTGAGGTCAGTTTTGGGCCCCTCATTCTCAGGACACTGAGGGGAGGAGCGTGTCTAGAGAAGGGCAGCAAAGCTGGGGAAGGGTCTCGAGCACAAGTCTGGTGAAGAGTGGCTGAAGGACCTGAGGTTGTTTAAGCTTGAGAAAAGGAGGCTGAGGGGAGACCTCCTTGCTTTTGACAACTGCCTGACAGGAGCTTGTAGCCAGGTGGGCGTTGTTCTGTTGTTGCAAGTAACAAGTGGTAGGACAAGAGAAACGGCCTCAGGTTGGATATTAGGAGAAATTTGTCCCTGGAAAGGGTTGTCAAGGCCTGGCCCAGCCTGCCCAGAGGGCAGTAGTGGAGTCTCCATCCCTGGGGAGATTTCAGAGCCCTGTAGATGTGGTGCTGAGGGATGTGGTTTACTGGTGGACTTGGCCGTGCTGGGTTAATGGTTGGACTAGGTGATCTTAAAAGTCTCTTCCAACCCAAACAATTCTATGATTCTGTGAAATTGCTGCTGAATATTTTTTCTTAGAATGGCTCAGCTGAGGGAAATCCAAACCCTACAGGACCTGGATCCTCCCACCTTCTTTGGTAAGGTAAAGTGCTGAGGTGATAGCAGTAAGTTGAGAAGTACAACCTGTTCCATCTTCCACTGTTTCCATAGTGAAGATTTCTTTCTGCGTGGATCTAACTGGAATGTGTCTCACTGCAGTTCCTGACTGGATTTTGCTCTCCTTTTGTCGGTCTGCTCATGAGAGAATCCCAGCTGTACTTCTTTAGCAGCCCCTGTAGGTATCCACAGGGCTGATGAAGTGCTTGGGCCACTAACTGGTGCTCTGTGTGAGTTTGCAGGCCTCATCTGGGATTCTTCTTTGGATCACTCTCCTCTCTCCTGGGCCATGAAAGTGCTAGAAGGAAGCTGAACTTGTGTTCTCAAGATACCACACTGCTGTTGGTATTTTCTGGACATCTTCAGCATCTGATGTAAAATCCCTCGGCTCTACCAGCCCTTTAAACAGATCAAGCCTCATCTTGAACATACTTCCTCTCTTAGTTCACCTGAACAGTTGAATTGTCTTCCTTGGAAGATTCTTTCCATTATGAAGCATTTTGAAGGTGTGAGTTAACAGTGAATCACCAATTAGCACTTCAGTGAAAAATAATTTCAAGTAAAATCCTACTCTGTGTACTGAAGTAGTTGCTGCTTTCAGAGGAAACATAAATATAACTTTGATTCTCAGAAGCAGCTCATGCAGTGGCCTCTTGAGGATGTCCTTAGAATGGATCTGGTGTTTACGCAGACATTACAAATCTGTGTTACTTCGAATGAGCTGGTTCTACATGGAATTAATCCACTGGGCAACTAGGTATTTAAATTTATATAAATCTTTATATAACTTTGATGTCTTGGTTGCCTTTCGGAGCTCCAGCATTTGCCCAGTCGCCGTGTGAAAGCTGCGTACGTAAATCCCATCAGAGGGCGACCAGGATGATAACCATGAGCACCAGTAAAAAGAAAAAAGGGGGGAACTTTTCCATCATGTAATTAGTTTGAACAGGCTTGGTGGTTCCTGTGTACACACCAGTGTTAACTTCACAGGAACCCATCCAGATTCGCAATAGATAAATAGTTCCTCAGAAATGAAAGGAGGTACATTCTTATAAACCTTGCATAATAGGAAAGTTTGTCCTTTGGATCCAGAAGCTCAACTGGCTGAGCAAACAGCTAATATTGACTTGACGGTGAAACTTATCTCCAGCAGCATGAAACATACCTTTTTCTACAACCAATTTAGCTTCCTCCTCAAAAAAGCATCTACGCCGTGTGCTGCTGCCTTAGCAAAACTTAGGTGACTTATTTAAACTAACTTGGTGCTTGTTGTTTCCTCCCTGTTCTCTGCTCCACTGCTCAAGATGTGTAGGGAACTAGAGGGCTTGTAACATGGCTGTGGCTTAAATAAAACTACAGTGAGATTCAAGAGTTTACAGCCTGCAGGAGTCAACTCTGCAAACTGTTTTTTTCCATACCCAAGAAGCATGAGTCAGATTTTGCAAAGTGAGTCAAATCTATCCTCAGAATCATTTGAAGATGCTGTAATGGATGTATAATTTGAAGCAGTATTATGCATAAAAAAAATGGTTTATTTAACTTAGTTTGCAGTATTCCCTCTGAGTGGGATGGTGGACAGGTTGGACAGCGGTGATGGGGAACTGTGCAAGTTGGGGTGTACCTCAGGTGTACCTCAGTCCCCAGAAACAGCGGGTAGTGCTGCAGCCTGGAGGGTATAGAAAGATTATCTTAGTTCAGTACCCTGATGGGGGTTTGTCAGGGCCTGGGAGATGGTCATGGTAACAATGCCTGGTGATGCTGCCAGGCTGCAGTCTTGAGCCTGACAGCACCACGTAGATGAGGATGTGGGTTGTCCCTGGACTTCCAAAACACTGTGGCAAAGGGCAGCTCGGCTCATCCTTTGAGATGCCTGTTGGGATCCAGACACAAGCCCTTTCCCCCAAGAAGGTCAGTATCTTCCTAATACCTTCCTAGAAGTCAATCCCTTTCCCCTTGCTTTGCATTCGTGGCCTTTATCTTCACCTGACCAGTGCTGTATGCATAAAGCTGTCCTCCAAGGTCAGATGTGCTGGAGCTGCAGCCCTCCACCAGGATGTGACTCTTGCATGTTTTACTGGCTGTGTCATGCAGAAACACTCCCTTTCCTCTGCAGGAATTACATGACAATTAAACTTCGAGGCACAGTAACCTTCCACATCTCAGTTTCTTCTCTTCTGTTCCCATATTTAACCCTCCCTCTGAGAGATCTCTTTCAATTGTGAATTTTGATCAGGAAATGAATTTGATGACTCCATTCTTAAGCGCCAGCCTTCAACTGGCTGCAGTCAACATCCTAATATTGTGCTCAGCAGGGTGACTAATACCTCCTGTCTGGTGTACCTCTTGAATGAACTAGTAGACAGGCATGCGTTTATTTTTCCTATTCCTCTGTGTAATTAACCTAGAAAGAATTTTTTAGATTTGCATTTCTTCCGCAATTTTTGGTGGGGACCCTGAGGAAATGAATGATGGAATTTAAATGCAGCAGTTCAAAGAATATCTTTGCCATTACTTACTTGTGGTGCAAAGATGGGTTGGCAGCATCGGATAGATGGTTCCCTGCTTCCACTGCACCATTCCTTGTAGGTCTCTGGCTGCTTTTAATTCTTCCAGTAACTCAAACCAGCTCAGAGTTGTCTTCACGCTGAATGAAGGATGTTGTGTTTTTAGAAATGTATTGGGTTTAGATCATTCAGATCTTTATTTTCTAAAGGGGTTTGGTTTATAAGAGGACTGTAGAAGAGTGGGATTCAGGAGACCAGCAGCAATCGTGTCCCTTTGGGGTTTCTTTTCCCCCCTCTAATTTTGCCAAAGTTTTGTGAAACGTAGAGTGCTTGAAGGGTGCTGAACAAAAAATAAACAGCCCCAAACAAAACCCCAAACACTTTGAATAAGCGACAAGTATTAGTGTATTTGCTCAGAATGAGATGGTTGGTTACCTTGTGCATCAGCAGTGCTGTTTGTCCCATGTTCTGTCACGATCCTCAGCTCAGTGCATCTCCAGAGATGACCTTCAGCTCAGTGCATCATCTCCAGCCGGTATTCCTGGCTGTTGCCCAGAGATGGGATGTGCTCCTTACCTGCAGCCGTGTTGTTCAGGGACACCCTCATCCTGACCTACCTGGGGCTGTCCCTGCTCACTGCAGGGGGGTTGGACTAGATGACCTTTGGAGGTCTCTTCCAACCCGGTGGATTCTATGATTCTACAACACGACATCTTTGAGCACAACTTCTATTCTTCAGAGCTGCTGCTCTCATTTTTTACTTAGTACTCTTTTTTTGTGTAGTTCCTCACTTGAATTTCATCTATGCAAGTGTGTTACTCCATTACCCTTCTTCATCTCCAATCTGCCAGTAACTTCTGAGTTAATTAGCAAGAAACTGAGAGCAACAGGTTGGAAATCTTTCATGTTGAGCTCTGTTTTTGGGAAACGACATCGCAATTGGAGAAAGTCGCTTTTGCCTAAGGGAATTCAGAAGTCTGCTTCGCTGTCGTGCTGACCTGCAAAGCTGCTTCTCTCTCTGATGTTCATGTAAATTTTTATTCCGAAGGAATTTAACAAGATTCACCATCAGCAGTTGCCTCTTTTTGACAGCTGCTCAAGAACACAGTTTAAAGGAAGCCTGTAATTTTTTGGCACCTGTAGCTGAGTAGGATAAACTCAATCCTGATAGCAGCTAACTCACCAGTAATCTAGGCACTGCTTTTCATCTCGTTTCGAAACTTCCTTGGGGTTGCTGCCACATATGCTGGAGACAGATCTGACACTCTTAAAGTATGGGAAAATACCTGAGGCATTTAAAGACTATCAGAAGTACTTCATGGACTATCAGCCTTATTTTCAACGACCTACATTATTGCTCAGCTATTTACATGAGGCATACCCCAGGTTCTTTTCAGACTGTGCCTTACTGCTCAGACAACACAGAGAAATGGGTGATAATGGGCATTTTAACATTTTACTACTGGTTTTTAATTACATGCCAGCATCATAATTGGATCTGCGTGTCATTTTTAGACATACCAATACTGAAAAATGCTATCTGCTGCTCATGGTGAAAACGTACATTTCATACTGAGATGCCTGTTAGCATCACAGAAACCCGTGTATAAAATTCACCCGGTGGGTTCAGAGTTTGCTGCTGCAGCGTGTGAAATGCAGGTGAGGTTTCTGACTTCAGCCAAATAAAATGAATTGCCGTGATGGTTTTACTGTCTGCACACAGAACGTGTGTGCTTTACCAAGTGTTTGTCAAAAGGGAGTAGAGTCCTTCAGTATTTAAAAGAGGGCATCATATTAAAAGTGAGCTCGTACCACAAAGCCTTTTTTTTTTTTCTCTCTCCTCTTTTCCATTTTTAGACCAGATGAATCAGGTTTTCCTCAGTGCTTTTAACCTTTTGCCATCTGAGCGAGCTGCTCAAGGGACAGCAGTGCTTTGAGGCCATTGCTGAAGAAAAAAAAAAAAGCCATCTCCGCTGGGATAGTTCTGTTGTTCTGTTTCACCGCCTTTCATAATGTTTGCTCATAGTTTCTTATCCCTTTATTGTTTTCCATTTTTCCTTAGCACTCGGGTAGCATCCTAGTAAACATTCCTCTTTAGTTTTGCTTTCACCTCTAAGACTTTCCCCTGAGGAAAAAAAAAAAAAAGATCTGTAGCTCATCTAATCTACCAGCTTTTCAGGGAAATGCAGACTTAATTGCTGGCAACAGAGCCAAAACTGGTGCATTACCGCTTCTCGTTCTCATTTGAACAGAAATTTCCGTATGCTGCTGGATGTTACATCCTCATCTTTTATTCTCCAAATAATTGAGTGTATGCTTTTCTTAACTTCCTTTATGAAATGCAAGAGAGACTTTGCAGTGCTCTTGTGGACTGTCCTGCCTTTTAAGTTTTTACAGTGGATTTTAAAACATTCCCAGGAGTGTGGAAGTGCGCAAGAGCGTGTGGATCAGCAGTGGGTAGCTGGATTGTTCGGAGATAGTGATAGAGGTTGCAGAAATGGATTTAAAAATACCCCACAAATAGATCATGTGGTTCTTGTCCGGTACAGAAATTCTGCGTTGAGCAGACCTGAAACAACAGCTATGTTTGAAAAGCATAAATTCTGGTTTAAAAGTGATTTTAGATCTTCAGAGACCGAGTGCTCTGTTTAGAACGGGATAAAATCTGTCCAAGGCAACAGAGGCAACTGATGTAAATGAAAGCTGAATTTGGCCCTTCTGGTTCTGGGCTTTTTAGTCATGTGATAATCTTTCCATAAATCATGCACTTGAAAGGTTTTCTCGCTTCCTGCTTTTACCAATCAGGTCATATAAAATGCAGATGAACCGAGCTTCTGGTTTATTAAGCATAAAGCAGAACACCCCCTCTAAATCCCCTCTCCTCACACCAGCCCCATTTCCCCCACTTGAAAACAAAATCGCACGAATGACAAACTTTTGACTAATATAGTGGAGTTTTTTTGGTCTCCTCCCTTTCTTATTCTGACCTGTACTTTGCTTTCGTTATAAAGTGAACATAGAAATTACCCTGTGGGAGTGGTGAAACTGCAGCAGAGAAACAAAAACTATTTGGATTCATCCGAAAGCTATTCAGTCGCTTGCTCTTCTTTTTATTAACGGCTCGAAGCGTGCAGCTTGTCTTGTTCTGACTACGTCTCCTTCAGCAGGAACAGAGGTAATTCTTTGTGCAGCTCTTTCCTTTTAATAGCTCTTTAATTTTATCGGGGGGGGGGGAGTGTTTATATTTTTATCATAATGTATTATGTAAACTACTTTAAATGTGTGTCCAGCTGCCTGATAGGCATGTTCCTACCGATCTCAGCGAGCTCCTTTTCCAGTAACTTTGCTTTTTTTTGAGTAGGGTTTTAAAGATTCAGATCCAGGTTACACAGGTGAAAATCACAACTCTCTCCACAGGAGGATTTGCAAAGCTGCTTCCAGCAGACAGCAGGGTATTTGCAGCCAAAACTTAGGCTGTTAATAGTGTTTTGGTTTGAGTTCGGTTTGTTTATTTGTTCTGTTTTAATCGTCCTCCTATCCCAAGATGAACATCTCTCTGTGCTGCTATCACCACCACTTTTTGCTTTGGGGAAAGTCTGTTGCTGTAAACCCACGAGCAAGTTCTCATTGCTGTAAACCCACGAGCAAGTTTTCATTGCTGTAAACCCACGAGCAAGTTCTCATTGCTGCAAACCCACGAGCAAGTTCTCATTGCTGTAAACCCACGAGCAAGTTCTCATTGCTGTTCTCTCCGGTGGGCTAAGATATTTTTAGTAAGTCATTTCACAAGCGTAGGGCTTCCTGATACTTTTATTGTTAATTTGCTGCAAACTAAAAATGCTGGATCAGCAGCACTGAATTGTGAGAGGATCATTCTCACAAGGCACGAAAAGCGTTACTGGTCCCTGGCTGCAAGTGCAGGTTGTTAGAGCTATGAGACGAGTGGTATGTTGACAGCAAAAGGAAAGTGTTGTTTGGCTGGTGTGCTGAAAACAGCAGTGTTGAGAGTGCCTCTTAAATATCACAGTTTTATGCCTCTTAATGCCTTTGCAAGGTTTTTGCATGGGGGGAGGGAGGAAGGAAGGAAGGACGAACGGAAATCCTTCAGATTTTTGCTAACATTACCTTAGATAGGCACTTCTGGAACCCTTCCAGAAATCTCTTCTTGGGTGTATTTCTGTATTCCTCACCTGAAATATTTCCAGAGCATTAAACCGAGCAAGTCTTTGGTCTTCTTGCTTGCGCAGAGTCTACAGATGGGCTGTGGGTAACTGCAGGGGGCAAGAGGAAGCAGTGGCTTCATGAGAAAGGGCAAGGTAACGAGTTTTAAAGAGACACTGAGAAAGAAAGACCCTCTGATTACGTGTCCTGGTTTTAAAAAGATGATTAATAATATATGTAAGTATAATGTAAGCTTCTGATGTTTGCATGGGTTTTTATGATCGATCTCTAGGTCAGTTTGCCTCTGAAAATGTAGATTTTCCTCAAGTGTTCAGCACGAGCTGTGTTGCTCAGTCTTGAGTGCTTTCAAGAACACCAGTCAACTGTATTGAGCAGGGACAATTTAAATCAGAACCTTTAAGTTAAAATGACAGTTCTCTGCTTGTGATCTTGGGCATGTGGTTGCATTCTCCTGTGCTGCAGTTTCTCATCTAGAAATTTAGGATTAATAATACCTCCTTCTCTTGACTTCCTTCATGCTATGTGAAGGAGATTTGATTCCTGCATTACTGCTGTTGTATTGAACAAATTCTGTAAGCATGGAGAATTGCTACAGCTAGGAATTCTTCTGAGTGGCTGTAAAGATCTGATAAACCAGTCAGGATTAGTTACAATTAATGGTTAAACTGTAGTCTGATAGCAGCTCACGTCAGCACTCCAGTTGCTTCTGTTGAGTTGCAAGCTGAATAAAGCCTTAAAAATAGGTAGGTTGACAAACAAGAAGTTTACATGCAGAATAGGTGTTATCATCAGCTAAAGATACTTCTTTTTTAAATAAAAATCACGCAGTAACACACTGCTATGTATTCCTGCATTTCTGCTGTCACATAATTCAGAAAATTCAGTTGAATGAGCAACCAGTTGTCCAGTGCCACTAAGGCTCTTGGCACTTTCAGTGACCAGCCCAAGGTCAAAAAAAAATCATCTCACAAATGTTTTATTCTCATGACACTCATGTTTAATGATTATCTGCATTTCTAAGTTTGTTTAATATATATATATATTTTTAGTGAGTTTTTCTCTGGACTTAATAAATAGCTCAGCTGTTTAAAGGTTGGCTTTCAGCCTCTTTGCTCAAAAGCTGTAAACGCTCTAACGTACGTTTTACGAGGTGTGAGAAGTTAAGTAGAGATGCACAGTACTGGAGGGAGGCAGGGTCATACTGTCTCTTGTTACTCTATACTCTATTTCAGTTGACTTTTTAAGTGCTGTCAGTGAGTTGGTTTTCAACTAGCTACATTTTCACCATTTAATTACAAGTGGTTAAGGGAGGAAGGATTGTCCTTCAGTATGCTGAAAAAGTGAGCATGAGGAGAACTCTGAGTTCTCTGCTCCACTCTTTCTCCTGGCTTGCTAGGTCATGCCTGGTACATACCTTATGTACCTGTTGTCAGTAAAACGAGGTTGATATCAGGAATTGTTCACAGGATCCAGAATTCTTCAGTGATTCTAAACCCCTATGAAAACATGAGATGGAAACTTCTGTAAAAAATTGTGCCAGCTTTTTAGACCATCTTTTATTTCTGAAGTAAAATTTCACAATAATGAGTTTGCATTTACATGCAACTAAAGAACCTACCTCTTCTTTGTCCTTTCTTTCAACTCTAACCACAGCACACATCAAAGTATTACCAAAAGTTGGAGCCTAGGAATTTATATTTGGAGAGCATTATCCATAGATGACTTCATGTTTGTTCCAGTCTTCCCTATTTTCAGGTTCTGAAATGCTTTTGGTAACTTTTTCCATTCACAACTCTGCTTTGAATCAACGCCATCTGAAGAAAGAAAAAAAAAAAGACAATTAGTTTTAATTCTTGGATGAAAACTTCCAAAATTTACCTCCGACTTTAACAAAACTCTCCTGCTGCAGCCCTTTTCCCCTAAACTGCAGGATGCAGCAGATGAAAATAAATAGAAGCTGGCATGTTTCTTCTTGTGCAGTTTTATTGGTGTGCGTGTTTGTTCATTTGTCTGTTAAACTTGTAGAATTCCATGATCTTACAAAGTGGTTTGCGGTTTGGTTTGAGTTGGTGAGACTTTCCACATTTCAACCATTACTGACATTTTAATGCAAGAGGAACAATGCAGCAGAGGAGCCGCAGGTTTGGGGGTTTGTTTGAAAATAGCCATGGATGTTACGGTGCCCTGTGCCACTGCTTTTAGATGATTGAAGAGAGTTTCTTGATGGGCTTTTTTTGGGAGCATATTTGAATGAAGCATTTCAGAGGCAGACTTATTCTATTTTCATGCTCAGTTGTCAAAAGCTTGCTAACAAATGGGGTGACAGACAGAATAAAATGTGTATTTTGTTAACAACTGTGACGGGTAAGGGTGGCCACAGCACGTGCTGGTTTTTCATGCGTTGGCAGGGGGGTTGGACTCGATGATCTCCAGAGGTCCCTTCCAACCTCTGCCATGATTCTATCTCTAACAGCAGGGTCGCTGCTTTGCAGACTTTACCTCTTACCTGCAGTTGGACGGTTCCACATTGCGTCTTTCTCGTGCTTTGCATTAAAATTGAGGAGGGTTTGCCTGGTGTCTTAGGCGTGTGGGGTTGAGTGGCTGCTCGTTGGGTTTGATCAGACCTGTGTGAGTGCTGGACCATCGGCTGGCGCTTGGTGGCATGTCAGCAGCTTGTGTTCTCTTCTAAAAAGCAGCATTGCCTACTGGACGTGCTGGAACAGCAATACCACTCTGAAGCAAGAGGTCACATTGATCTATGCTGAAGTTCACCAGTACTGAGATTTCTTCTGAGGTCAGTAATGAACTGAAACAACCTTCCCAACATTTGCTTTTCCTATTAATGGTGCCAGCAGAGGAGCTGGGAACGGCCTCCTGGAGTTTTCAGGGAAACTCATTGTTCGCGTAAACCCTGAAAAGGAATTTCCCTTCCTTCTTGGCCTGCTAGGTATGCAGTGAACCATACAGTTTGCTTTAGCTACATACCATCTGCATTTTATTTTTGTTGTGTTTACTGACTTCCCACCCGTGTATGTACCTCTCAGAGTATCGGTGTAGTGTTGTATATCCCACCTTTGTCAACAACCTGGGGTTTGCTGCTCTCTTATGTAAGTTCTTGGTGTTTGGACCAGAGCTGTAAGTGGAACAAAAATGAAATTGGTGGAAGTTTTACTTAAATTGTGTCTTCAGGAGACTGGGAATTGAGCGCTTTGATTGTTTTAGGGCTGCTGCTGTTTGTCTGGCTCACGTGTGGTCTGTACTTTGTACTGGCGGAGGTGGCACCGTGTGCTGGGACCTGCAGTCCTTGTTCCCGTGAGGATGAAAAGGACTTCTCTCTTCTCTATCGGCATCTGCTTTTCCTGCTTCTAACAGCCAATTTCTTGCTTCCTGGAAGAATCATTTCTGCCTGAAATGATCTTACCTTTGAACACCACCATTCCCAGGAAGATCTAAAGCTGATAGACTGCCGGCATAACCCCAGCCCCCAGGACTCCAGCAGGAGTTTACTGCTGTTTGAGCTGAAGTCTCCTGGTGTGTATAGTGAGGTCTGTGACGTCAGTAAGCAGGTGGTGACTTTACTGGGGCCAAATACCAGAACAGCAATACTGACTCGGGACTAAAACAACCCTGATGGTGGAGGCTCTGTAAAGAGCTGCGCAAAGACACACGAAGTGCTCTGTACAAAGCCTCGAGGCTGGAGAGCTGGGTCAAAGAACACGACCACGTTGCTTTGGGAGCCAGGCTGGATCTGTGCCTTCCTGCCATGCCATGGCCAAGCTAATAAAACCACCCGAAGATGCCAGGAGCTAGCTAAGCAAAGGACGGTATTGTTACTGGTGGTTTTTCATTAACTAGGTTACCCCAGCTTCCTGTTACCAGCCATGCCGTTGTTGTATTGTACCAAGAGGTCCTGTCTCCTGCTTCATGCTCCAGAAGTTTGGCTTTTCTTTCGAGATGGCATTAAGCTGTGCGTTCAGTACCACTGGTCATCCGGATTGTTTGGAAAGACAAGTCTTCAGTGTCATCACAGCCAAAATCTCCTTTGCAGCGTTAACTTCTCAAAGCTAGGCGAGATTGAACAATTGGTTAATGTTCAGTGAGCAAAATTTCCCTTTTCTGAACAGAATTTGCATCCAGCAGCAATGTGATGATAGCCCAGGATGACCACATTTAGTAAAACAGTCTCCTACCAAGACTTCTTGCTGTTAGGTAAATCAAAACATGTTATTCAGAGGGTGACTCATGGAAAACGAAGTAAAAGTTTTATAATTGGATCCTCTGCAAATGCTAAATAACACATCACAATAAAATCGTTAAAGTCTCCTTATATAAATTGTTTATATGCTGCTAATCCTTTTTTATGATGAAAAGAGCATTCAGTGGGTTTTTAGTACAGGAAATTTGTATAATCGTGTAGTTACCTATGCATTTGACTTCTGTGGTTTGGCTGATGTGGAATCTACTGCCTGATTTTAAAGCAGAAGATCCTGCTTGAACCCAGCTGGAAGTTTCTCATGCAGAAATCTTCTCCCATGGCTGCAGAATAATCCTGATTACACTGACTCTGCAAAGGAAGGAGTTTATCCAAAGCACATTTTGCTTTCAGCTCTTCCAGAGAGAAATTCTGTCCTTCCTTGCAGAGTTCGGTACCGTTGTCCCCAAAATCATCATCCTTTCCTCTTCCATTTGCACGCTGTCTTAAGTTCCGAGTCCTGATCATTGAATATTTGCACGCTGAAACCCGGGAGAGAGCTGTAACCTTGGCTTTACTTGGCGTGGAGAACAACTGACGTGCCAAAGGAGGGGTGGAGGGTTCTGGATGAGATGGCCACTGTGATTGCTGTAATGGGAATGAGATCCCTGGACTCAGTTTGACCCAAGAGTTCAAGATTCATCTCCTTGCATGTAGAGTAAGCCATGGAGGAGGACTGGTTCTCAGAGCAGGGCCAGCTTTGGGAGACACAGAGCAGATGCACTGCATATGCAGCCTCGAACAAGTTGAATACACATCTAAGTGTGTGGGCTGGAGGAGGCTGAAGTAGAAGCTAAATTGAAGTTGGCTGAAAACAGAATTAGGACTGACCAAAATTCTGCACTAGAACTCTGGGGAATATGACGACTTACGAAGAGCAGCGTGGTGAGGAGGAAGTACGTAGTCAAATTTTCCCTCATACTTAAACACTCAAACATGGATAGTAAATAAAGAACATACTGCTTTTTTGGGGGTGACCTTTAGCAGGGCTTGTCTGGTTGCTCTAGATCCTTACCCCTTTCAAAGAGGAATTCACAGAGAAATAAAGAAGACACCAGTGACTGTGCCAGAGCTGTTTTACTGATAGACATGTGAGCATAAATGGTATTATGAAACAGAACAAGTGGGGCGTAGGGAATTTTCATATCCCAAGATGAAAATAATTTTGGAGAAGTATAGACAAGTTTGAAGCATTACCGGTGTAAATGAATGTTGGTAGGTCCTCTTTTGCTGCCACCCAGTTCTGTACCTTTTGGCAGCAAAGGAGGTTTTTTTAGTTTTCCTTTCAAGAGACCCAAAAAACATGAACAAGCCTGCATAGATTTTTATAACATGATACTTGTATCACAGGATCATAGAATAATGTAGGTTGGAAGGGACCTCAGGAGGTCTTCAGTCCAACCTCCTACTCAGAGTGAGATCAGCTGTCTCTGGCATTTACCTGGGAACATTGCTGGAAATAAAATTTTAAAAGTAGTTGTGATTATTCAGTCATAATGAAGAAGAAAAAAACCCCAAAGCCTGGCAGAATAAAGGCTGCCAGTCAGTGCTGTGAAAATTGTTCAGCCACACTTGTCACTAAGAGTAATAAATGCTTTCCAAAGCAGGTGTGGTGGAGGCCAAGGGGATAGAGGGGGGAACAGACACACCAAAAATGTACTGCTTTTAACCGATCATAGAATGCTTTGGGGCTGGAAGGGACCTCTTGAGGTCATTTAGTCCAACCCCCCTGCACTGAGCAGGGTCATCTGCAACTAGAGCAGGGTGCTCAGAGCCCCAGCCAACCTGACCTGGAATGGTGCCAGAGATGGGCAGCCTGGGTCGGTGTCTCACCACCCTCAGTGTAAAAAATATTCTTCCTAGATCAAGTCTAAATCTACTCTTTTTCACTTTAAAACCATCACCCCTTGGCCTGTCCAAGGACACCCTATGTCCATGACCATTAGGCCCTGCTGAAAAGATTGTCTCCATCTTTTCATTCAAGGTCAGGCTTGACAGGGCTCTGAGCAACCTGCCCCAGGTAGAGGTGTCCCTGCTTGTGTAGGGAGGTTGGACCAGATGACCTCTAGAGGTCCTTTCCAGCCTAAAACATTCTCTGATTCTTATTGGCCTCCTTCAAGTACTGAAAAGCCACATCCCTCAGCTGATTTTCCTCACAAATCCACCTTCAGCTAAGCTGGGAGTTACTCCAGAGTTGTGAGCCCTCGCCGAGGCTCTGGTTACAGCTCAGGATTCAGTTCACTGCAGCTCGAGGAGCTTGCTGGTGTGAGACTGCTGGGATTTGAATCACCATGGTCAGCCCGGTGTCTGTTGTATGTAGTTGTTTCCAACATCAGCAGGTAGCATTAATGAACCGTGTTGGAAAAATTTCTTCTTCAATGTATTTTTAATGGCCTTTGTTTTTTTGTTTTTTTTTTTTCTTACTTTAACCTTCTAATGGGATGGGTTTGCAGAGTAGTCTGTCTAGGCAGGGTTCTGTGTTCTGCTGTGCACTGGTGGCTGTAGGACAAGCTTGTTTTCTGTCACTGCCCTCTTCCGGACAGGCTGCAGCTCGTCTGCTCACATCTGTATTTCTCTGTTCCTTCACCTTCCTCTTTGCTGGTGGCTGAGGCTGTCTCTTCACTGTCCCCTTAATGAGGCCCAAGTCCATGCTGCCAGCGTTCTGTCTTTATCCTCACCCCAGGCTTGGTCCCTGTGCTGGGGACAGGATTTGTGCAGCTGAATGGCTGTGAACAGGGTGCTAAGAGTGGAGAGGTGGGAGAGTGAATGGCAGGACACACAAGTACCCCTGTTTGGGTGGAGATGTGTTTTATACTGGACTCAGCTGGATGGCACTAGAGTTGCTGGAAGTATTGGAGATCTCCTGATGGGTCCATATCTAGCAAAGTATTTCAGGTGTGTCAGTAATGAACATGAAATTATGATGTTGTTTGTTTGGACTTATTTTTAGTTACATTTATTTTTGAAGTTACTCTATGAACTGAAAGAAGAACAGTTTTACACTGAGGGTGGCGAGTCACTGGCCCAGGTTTCCCAGAGAGGTGGTAGAAGCTCCATCCCTGGAAACATTCTAGGTGAGCTTGGGCAGAACTTTAAGGAACCTGCTCTACTTGCAGATGTCCCTGCTCAGTGCAGGGGGGGTCGGACCAGATGACATTGAAAGGTCCCTTCCCACCCAAACCATTCTATGATTCTATGCAGAACAATGAAATAATTATCCAAATTTTTCATGCTTTTTTAAAAAAAAAAATCCTTCCTGACTTCATGTTTAGACATAGTGAACTGACTTGAAAAAGTCTGAGTATTCCCAGTGGAGACTCAGGACCATTACTGCTGAATTTAAATGCGGTTTGAAAAGGAAAACAAAGTGACACAGATGATGGACTTACAAAGGAAGCGTGAGACTGAATGTTTTTCTGTAACTAATGGAGCTGAGGAGGACAGGAGAGAGCAATTCCTGGGTATCAACTGAGTGGGGGGGACATGGGTACGTCTACCAAAGGAAAGAAATGACAAATCTTAGAAATACCCAGCCAACTTGGAAGAAGAGGAGTTCAGATAAGCCCCTTGTAAAGCAGGAAATTGTGCTTTGAAAGTCAGCCCTTGTTCTGGGTTACAGTTCTCCGCAGTACCTGGCGCTATGGCTCAGCCAAGCAGTACCTTGGCACAAGCTGAGCTTGACCAGGAAATGGTTTTCTCTGCAGCTTAGTGTTGAAGGGAAGCAGCTTCGCTTCTCTTTGAAGGCACGCCTGGAGAAGGTGATATTAAAAATGATTCTGCTTGAGCAAGTTCATAAAAATTTGTCTGGGTGACAAGAAAAGTTTTTTCAGCTTTGCCTTGAGCCAGCTTCTTCCTTTGAAGTGATTGTAGCTTCATTATATGATGTTTGCATTACTGGGAGAAGTATCTCAAACACAGAGCTCTACAAGGCAACTTCAGTGTTACAGAAAACTCAGGAGGTGAGATAAAAAAGCTTTTATACAAAAACAAGGACCTTGCTTCCAAAACTAGATGCACAATCCAGAATCTCGTTTAACCCAATGAATTTAGTTTGTATTTTCCTGTGCATTCTCAGCTATTCTCCAGTTTTCTTAGACTCTTTGTCCCCTCTAGTTCAGTCTCAACCTGCAGAGGAATTTGGCTTCTCGTTCTGTCACCCTGTCGCTGGAGTGGAAAGGCAGAGGTTATCTAAAACTCCGGATTGTGACTTGGTTGTGGGGTCAAATGGAGGTAAAAGGGTGCAGCTGAGAGAATGTAGGGTTTTCATCTTCCAGTAATTGCAGCGGTAGCTATTAAAAACGGGGTGTGGATCAAGGTTCCTTAAATACTAATATTAAATACTCTTCAGGGGTTGGTTCACGTTGGGCCTCTGATGTGTAGCAACACCAACTGAAGGGTGAACAGGGCAGAAGAGACTTAAACTTCTAGTGACACATTCACAGCCAGCAGAAATGCCCAGAGAAGGTTTTGGTAGTGGCTTTTTCTCTGTTTTTTTTATGGTTGGTTTTGTTTGTTGTTGGGTTTTTTTTGTGCGTGTTGATTGTTTGTGGGTTTTTTTTTTCTTTTTCTCCTTTTAGTTGCATCTCTTTGCCAGGTCTCTGGTTCAGGGAGATGTGTCCCATTGTGGTGTTTCATCTGCAGGACGGTGGGGTTTACATTTGCATAAAGTTTAAACCTGCAGTTCTTCTGATCTTCTGTGGACAGTTGATCTCAAGAGCTGATGGGGACAGGAAAGATGGGGATAATCTTTTTAGCAGGGCCTGTTGTGGTGGGACAAGGGGTGATGGTTTTAAACTAAAAGAGGGGAGATTTAGACTGGAGAAGGAAGACATTTTTGACACTGAGGGTGGTGGTGGAACACTGGCTGAGGTTGCCCAGAGAGGTGGTTGATGCCCCATCTCTGAAACACTCCAGGGGAGGTTGGCCAGGGCTCTGAGCAACCTCCTCTAGTTGCAGATGGCCCTGCTCCCTGCTGGGGGGTTGGATTGGATGACCTTGAAAGATTCTTTCCAACCCAAACCCTTCTGTGATTTCTGTCCATGTAGCTGTAAGAAGTAGCTGCATAAACAGCAATGGATAACAGCAATGAAGTGCTGGTAACGAGGAGCTCTGCAATTAAAAGGCAAACACCCTGTCAGAAATCCCCTTCTGCCCCGTGAATCGGATCCTGCGGTTACCCGGAGGGCTGTTGGGCACAGACAGGTCATGGGGATCATCCGTGACCTCACGAGCATTCAGACCGGGCACGGAGGCGTGGAGTGGATCGGGTGGAAAGGCAGCGCTCTGGCGATGCAGATCCTGCTGTTATCTCTGAGAGCCATTCTGTTCCATCAGCACATCACTTCTGTTCCCTCTGCGTTAACCTCATTAACCTCCCCCTCCTTTTTTTTTTTTTTTTTTTTTTTTTTTTTTTTTTTTCAAAACAATTTTTAGGGGTTTCATTTGTCAAATTTGCCGAGGGAAAAACAAGCCGAGGGGGTGTGGGGTTGGGAAG
>JANHFX010007091.1:2357-15496 GCA_027560015.1 Chloroceryle amazona | reverse complement strand
TCAGCACATCACTTCTGTTCCCTCTGCGTTCACCTCATTAACCTCCCCCTCCTTTTTTTTTTTTTTTTTTTTTCTTTTGTCTTTTGCAAAATCAATTTTAAGGGCTTCAATCTGTAAATGTGACCGAGGGAAAAACCAGCGCAGGGATGTAGGGATGGGCAAGGTGGGTTTGGCTGCATTACTCTTAAATACAAGACTAGCATGAAGGATGCTGAGGAGTCCACCAAGTCTGTGCGACTGTTGGAGATCAGAATAAAACACTGCTCCTTCAAGCAGATTTGGTTCTAGGAAAGGGGATTTGCCAGAGATGTCAGAGAATTGAATGCAGACTTGACGTGCTCCCGTGTTTGCGCGGAGGAAGGTTGGATAGAGCCACAGCTGGCAGCCCTGGGAAATGCTAACTTAGAATTGCAGGTAGGTAGGTGGATAAAGAGGGAGCAAAGCTGTAATTAGTGCCTGCTGTTTGGAAAGCACCCTCGTGCTCTCCAGGCCTCCTGGTGCAGCCGAGTGATGCCAGCCCAACTGCAGAGGAGCCACGGCTGGGTGCCAGCGATTCATATCCATTTTGCAGAGTAGCTTTGAGATCTGCAGATGATATAACTGCAAAGTGTTGTTCTAAGTGATTCAGAGCTTCTGGCTCCTGTTTCCATGTGTGGATCATCAGACTGTCTTCCTCTGCCATTTTAAACCAATTGTCTGAATGACCTGAATATCTCCGAAGTAGCTTGAAGTTTTTGTTCAGGCGCTGCCTTTAGAATGGAAATCTTTCATCTGCTACACTTAACGTTAATTTTGCTTCTTTAATGGGATTCTCTTCACCCAAATTTACATGATTCAGCTTGCAGTCTGTTGGATACGTTCTTCTCCTCCAGTGATAAAATTTGCCCGAGCATCTCCCAGTATGTGATGAGAAACACGTAGGTAGCTGTTTGTGTGCCACCCACTTCCCCAGGCAGATAAACAATGAGGGGTTTGTTTGCTTCTCGCTCGAACAATACTTGAGAAAAGCTCCGTCCCACCCGGCTGTCAGTTCTGTTGTTGTACTTTGCTCTCGGTGATATCACTGGTGGCAGCTAAATGAAGTATATTAATTGGTAGATGCTCTTTGACCGAGGATGTTGACTTTTCCTGGCAGCCAATCGTACACCGCTGGTTTTGCAGAAGAAGCTGCTAATCTACCATAGTACAGTAACTTAGGGACAGGTATTGAGAGCGGAGCGGGGCTGTTGATGTGGATGGGAGAGAAATAAGTAAGAGAGAACTAAAAGCTGTATGAATTACGTTTTCAGGGTCTGATTCTGCCTCAGCAGCCTAAAGCTCTGAAATGAAAAACCCTCTGCTGTGTTAAAAGCTCCGGTGATGCCTCTGAGGTTAGTCTGGGCACAGGGAGCTGCATTCATTACAGGATCACTTCTTGTAGGCAGAGGTCCAGCTCAGGCAGATCACAGCCAGGCCCTTAGCAGTGCCCCAGGACACCTGCTCAAGTGTTAAGAGTTCACATTGCTTCTACAAAAGTGATCCCTTCGGTCTCTCTCTGGTTTCTTTGGAAAGTTGTTTGTATACATGCGGTTTTCTGCTGAGGAGGAGACCGGCAAGGGCAGTGAGGTTAAGGAAATGCTTGCTGCTAACTCTTCGGATGCTGAGAAGGAGGCTGCCCAGCCAGGGAGTTTCCAGATGAGATCTATCAAATGAAGCAGTGCTGCAGAGGCCAGAGCAACGTCACGAGTTTCAGCTCTACTCATTAATAGCCACCGCCTTCTGATTGTCCTTGGGATCCATTCTCTTTGCAGTCGGCTTGTCCATACAAGGAGAGCTTAGCCCTTCATGCTGTGCTCTAGAGAAACCACTTTAGCAGTGCCCATTTTCATTTTTCCTCCCAAGATCTCCTTCTGTGACCACGTTGTCAAATCCGAGGCAGTAAACATGATGTGTGTGGCATTGGAGACTTAACTGGTTAATGTAGGTGGGAAACAGAGTCTGGAGCTCATAGTGCACTTCGGACATCCTGCCCTTATCCAGAAGATTATTCCTCCTTCCTCATAAACATATTAAGCTAGAAGATTACTGCATCATGAAATCCACTTTCTGCTCTTCAGGTTGTTGTGTTTGCTTTCAAATTAATTCTTTCGAGAATGAAAATGGATCAGTTGTTTTCACTTCTTACATTGGCCCAAATTCTTCCTCCCCATCTTGTGTACCAGGCCAAAGCTGCAAAATATAGTTGACAAATTGGAGCAAGAGAATTCTTAAAGATAAACTGTAAGAGGCAACACTCTTACTTGTGTTTTTCCACTTAAAAGGAGATAGAGAAAAGCCTGCACCATAAATCATTATCAAAAATCTCCCATTTTCTCTGTCACTTCTTACAGTAGCTTAAAGCAGCATTTGAGAATTCGCTGTTACTCATCTGACAGGGCTGCGAAGTTCCCAGCTTCCTTTCTGTGAGGGAAAACATCCCAAGTAACTGTCTGGACTCAGTCAGATGAATCATGTCATGGAAGTGACAGTTTCTTTGCACTTACTGTAAAGGGGTTCCCTGCGAATAACTCGGATCCCAACATCTATGCTGCAAGTATTTAAACAACAACTGCTTGTCGGGGAGGTTCATTGGCTTAGGAGAAAAATCTGGAACAGAATTTCAAGGGGTTTTAGTTCATAGATACCTGCTCTTTTTTCCTGCACTAAGTTTTGCAGTGGAGTCTGTGATTACACTGAGAAATGAACCTGTTCATCAGAATACTTGCAGTTCTGGTTTAAAAGCAGTCAGGAGTAAGAGCTGCATTCAAAGTGCAGGCCCAAGGGGACTGGAAATATTCAGGTGAGGTTATTGCCTCATTATGTTGGAAATTAGTTCTCTTGAGTTGTTTGTGCATTGAAAATAGAGGCCTTGCTGGAATATTTCCGCAGGATACTTCTGCGGTGTGTTGATGTCTACAGGCTCTTTGTTGGCAGAAGCTGGAAACATCAACACAGAAATGCACTCTGGTGCTTTCTGGAGGAATATTTGCCCAGCAGGTTGATACTGTGTAAACATGAATATATAAATACACGAGTAGTGCTGGCCCGATGGATCGGGAAAGAGCGACATTCCCAAAGAGCGCTCAAGGAGGGCTGGTGCTGCTGCAAGCTTTCCAGTGCTGCGTCTCGGTCCTTTAGTGAAGCTGATGATGGCGAGGGCAGTTCATGTCTCTGCCCGTTAGTTCAGGTCATCCTCACAGAGCTAAATCCTACAGAAGGGATGGAAATGGAGTTGTGGAGGTTTTTTTGCCCCAGGAAACCTGAGCTTCTTGGAAAGAAAAAGATGGTGTTCTTCCACCTGCACAAGAAGCACTCTTGGCCATTGCCCATGGTGGTCTCTCAACAACATTTCTTCCCTTCTCCAGTTTCAATTGACAGTTATTTTTCTATTGACACGAGTGCCGGTTCCAAGGACTGAGTCAGGTGGTGAAGCACTCAAATTAATCCTCGTCTATTGAAATGGCACCCACGGGGAATGCGGGGTGCGGTGCCGTGACAAGTATCGTCTCCTGAGCGCCCGCCATCGTTACCTTGGTGCTGAACCGACTTGTTCTTTTTTGTGGGAATGTCGGTCGGGGCGGCTACGTGCCTGTGTTAATGCACTTCCAAAGTGGGTTGAGTTAAATTAAGGAACTGGCAGCAAGGAGGAGCAAGAAGCCTGAAGGAAGCGGTGCTGCCAAACGCTGGCACCCATGCCAAGGCCAGTACAACGGGGCACAGCTCGGTGCGCTCCGAAACGTGTCCAGCAGAAGAGGGGACTTGCCCATGAAGCTGACTCAGAGGGTCACGGGCTGCTGCGTGTTTGCTTATCTGCCGTGGAGCACGGGGGGCTGTTGGATGTGAAGTGCTTGACCCTTTTGGATGAACTCCCATCTTGCAATGCAAAATGTGATGCTGAGGGTTAGCTAAATCTTCTCCTGGGGTTGGTTGTGCTCTCAGTACTCTCCCTCTCCTCAGCTCCTGCCAGCCACGTGTTGGAGAGGTTGCAAATGGTTTTTGCCTGTTGAGCTCTCGGGGACCTGCAGAAAGCGGGACATTGCTCCGCTCACGTGAAAAGTGATGTCGTGCCTCCAAAGGTTGAACTCTCGCTTTCCTTTCCCATTTTCCTCTTGTCGCAGCTCCCTCTCCAACATTCAGATGCTTTTCCAAGACATAAAGCAATTTACTAAGGCCACACCAAGGTCAGAGTTGGAAGCATTGGAGCTTTGGTCTCCCCAGCAGTGCTTCTCTCAGCTCACTAACTTACGGTACCTGCCCACACGGGTGAATTTTTACATGCTCTCGTTCATGTAGCTTGGTTCTTTGGCTCTTGAGATATCCTTTTACCTGTACTTTTCCACCCCAGGTGAGGTTAGCAGGATAAACACGGTGTGATGCAGAGCAAAGACTTGGCTGTGATTTCACCAAGATGCCAGGAGTTTCAAACGTGCCATCTAGTGGTACAAAGTAAGAGCACTCAAAATAAAGGAAATTCCCCCCGTCCCAACATCCACCCTCCTCCCAATACTTGTTATTTCTGAAAAGCTCCCTTGTTTGAGGCAGAAAATGAATATTTATGCCCCTTGCTACCCAGTCAGGTTTTCTGAGTGCTGAGGAACTGAGCTCTTTGAGGATTTGTTAATCAGAAGAAGGAAGAGGAAAGTTTTTGGTCTGTTATATAAAGAATATGCTAAACTTAAAGAGCTCTCTACCCTCATACCAAGAAATCAGAGTTCAGGCTGGTACTGCCTCCCCTTTGAGGAACTCGAATCAGCTTTGCAAGCAAAATAAACACAAGGTTAAGACACCCTTGCTTGAGGGAGGAGCGGGGAGGGAGGTAACAATAACATGCTTGTCTGTAGCCATGCAACAGTTCATCAACAGAGCCCTGTCATGAGATGCCCTGCATTAGCAGCTCAGTACTGGGACATATTCCACCTCAGCTTGTAACCTGAAGTACTTCCAGCTTCCTTCTGCTAAAGAAAGCTACACCAAAATTGCATAAGGCTTGAAAAAACCTTTCTAAAAACCATCACCAAGATAAGAACTAGGCCTTAAAGCGAGAGGCGTTGGGAGGCATGAGGTTTTCCACCCCAGTTTGGCGTGTGTGCACAGGGTGAATTGCAGTCTGAAGGCAGTCTGTCTGGAGTGTTTGTCTTTGCTGTTATCTTCGGTTCAAGCCCTGGCGCAGAACGCAAGTTGCTCACGTTGATGTTGATGTGTGCTTGCTGTTCCTAGGATTTTTACCTAGAGGTCATCGTGTCCTTTTTTCTTATTACCAAGAAACTTGCTTGCTGTTTGGATTGGATTATGTGATCCATCTGTTGTAGCTAACAGAGTAAGTCAGGAGAGCAATTCTGTACTGCCTCGTGTGCTGCTTAGGTCATCCTTTTCGTGCCAGGGTCAGAATTCAGCCATTCCCCTTGGCTCCTACAGCTCTAGACATTCTTTGTGCCTGCTGCTGGTGTGCAAGCCCGTGAGATGAGAGCTAAAAAATCCAAACCCCTGGAATTACAAACATAAATTAACACGGAAGATGCCTGTAGAATGAATAAGAAGAGTTAAAACATCTAAGGACTGACAGCGAGCTAAGTGGGAAGAAAAAAAGACTGGCAGTATTAAATGTTGGAAGTGTCCTGACTTGAGGTCTGCTTCTATTTGGATAAAATGTGAAAGAGGATTAAGAAAAGAAATCAAACCCCTGACTTTGAAATGCCCAGAGAAGTCCTTTTCTCTGTAGGCTAAGGGTCAAGCTGCTCTTGCATATTCTTTCACTCTTAATCTTTTCTATCTTCACGAGCAGCAGCATGATTCGGGAGGGGTGAGAGGTCACCACTCACCTCAGAGACGTGTGGTACCAAAATGCCAGCCCACAGCTAGGCTGTGGGGATGGGAGAGAAAGCAGAACGAGTCTCCCACTTCCCAGGGAAGAGACTTGGCAGTAAGAATGGTGAGTAGCATCTCCCACTGTATCTTCCAAAGAAAATTTCAGCATGGTGCTTTGTGGTGAACCTCAGTGCTGTATCGTGGGCCCCTCTGAAAGGTGAGGCTGGGGTACCTACAAGGTCAGTCTCGTAACGTTCGAATATTAAGAGGAGGTTTAGTTTGCAGCTGGTTTAGTCCTTAAACTGCCTCTGCGTGGCAACACGAAGTGGACATGGCCAAGGGAAGAAGCCCTGGCATTAGTGATGTAATGCTGTGGAATATGCCTGTACTAATTGGGTGGAGACTAATTTATTTGGGTGTAGACACCTAAATGAGACTGAAGCGGGTGGTGGTGTCACGCTGGCTGTGTGTGTTCTGAGCTCACCTGCTCAGGGAGCCCTGTTGTCCTCCCAGCCCACCTAAGACATCGTTGTGTTTAGCCCGAGCAGCCTCCCTGCAGCCCCACTGCAAGGTGCTTAGACCAGGTCTTCTCTGGGCAGCACGAAGACCACCCTAAGACAAGATTCACACATTTATTTCTGTTCAGTGGGGATTTTTTTTGGTGTGGGTTTCTTTTGTGTGTGTGTGATTTTTTTAGCTTCTGGTTTTTGTTTGTTTGTAGTTTTTTTATTGTTTGGGGGTGTTTTTTTTCATTTTAAAGCACCTGATGCTACAGTCTGTCAGTCTGATGGGTTCAGAGGGCACCTACCCTCCAGGGGACTGATGTGTTCAGAAGAACAAGATCACCACCAACAACCTTGTGACAAACAGCACCGAGGGAGTTTACACTGAGCATTTCAGAACTGGTGTCTTCTCAATGTATTTCTGTTCGGTTGGTTTTTGGGTTGCTTGGTTTTTTTAACCAAAGTTAACACATACTTGGGCAAGTGATGAGCATGAACCATTCCAGCTTCTAGTGTTTTTTTTTTCACTTTGAAGGAAGGTGATGGTGTTTTTATACCAAAAAAAAGCAGATGCTTTTTACCTGTTGTCATTCCTTTTGATTTTGTGGCAGGAAATATTTGATTGCTCGTACTGGTGGGATGCAGCACTTGGCTTTATGACTGCCACACGGTCATAAAGCCAAACTTTATTAGTAAAACTTAATGTGTAACAGAATAATTCTGTTGCACCCACTACTATACTGGCTTGCTTTCATCCAAACTAAGTTTTTACTTCCTTGAAGGCCTTATATAAGCCTTAACTGGGAACAAATCCAGCATATTCGATCGCAGTAAAGGAGCTGCTTCGGAACGGGCTCTTTAGAAAGAGTCGTAAACAGGTTTATATATAGGCACTGCTCTTATACACAAAACTTGCTGAAGAAACATTTCCTGAGAACAAGGGATTTTAATACGTGCCGTGGGGACTCTGCTCGAGCCAATTCGTGAGCAAACCTGTTGTAGTCATTCAAGGCAAGGTTTAGAACACAAGAACAACTCTCAAATCCGTATCTGCTGGAAGGGGCTGGGTGTTGAGCGGCACTTTGCTCTTAAAAAAAAAAAAAAAGCATTTGGTAAAAAGGCTTGGAAACTTATCTGGCTTCCCACGTATGCAAATGCAGGTGCCGTACGCGTTATATTTGGATTTCAGGGTATTTCAGATCCATTTCGTGTCGATGGGTAGCAACCTTACGTGGTTTGATCCTTTGCTTTCATCACCCGTGCCCAGTGGTAACACAGGAGCTCCACCAGCCCCCTCTCCCCACCGGTGCCTGCGGCCGAGCATCGGCACATTGGGGAACAATAAAGGGCTGACATTTGGGACTTTCTTTCCCTTCCTGATGGGGCAGGACCTAAAATTTCTCCGTCACTGAGCTCACCCATCAGGCTTGTGTCTGGAACAGAAGCACCTACGCATGAGGACTGGCTTTAAGGAGCTGGTTTACATTCAGCATCATCGGTTGTGTGTAGAGTTTTGGAGAGGTGCAGGACAAAACATGGAAAGAGTCCCCGCCTTTGTGATGATTTTTAAGGATAATCAGCCGTTTTGTTCCTCGTCTCCTTCCTAATGAGCTGAATTGTTAATATATGTAAATGTAAGGAAACACATGAGAAGGGTGAAGCAATAAACTGACACGTTGAATAATTAGATCATCTCCTGCAGAGGGAAAAAAAAAGTCAACTACGAAACAGGAACAAGAAGTGCCTCCCTCCCCTGCTGTAGTGGCACCAGGTCTGGCTCTTTCTGTGTGCAGAAGCAGGTTAGACAATGAACTCTCCAGTATTACTTAATTTTTATGGAATTCCTGACGATCCAAAGTGCCGTGTGTGAACTGTCTTCCAGTCATCTGCTGGGTTTTTAGGGGAGAAGCTGGGAGTCTCGTTTCGGAGGGCGGAATTCGTGAGCTGCGTAATCGGTGATGAAACAACAACAAAAAAATGCCTGTTGCTGGACTGGATGTGTAAATAACCACAGCGGTGAATCGAGTCTTCTCAGGGAAAAAACCTACAGAATTTTGTCCTGAACAGGAGTTGAATCCGGAGAATTTCATCAAGAGGCTCAGGGCATCGCGGGCGCCTTTCGGAGAGCATTGGGTATTTTGGCAAAGCTACGCCTCGTGTTTCTTAAAACAATTATTTCTTTGAAGTAACAACTGCTTAACAATCAATAGGATCCCAGCCCTGCAAGAGCCTGTGGGGAGGGCTGTGCCACTGCTCCCTCCTCACGTACATGAGTAAGCACTCGCTGCGTGCAGTTCTCTTGTTTGATAAACATAACACTTTGCTTTTGTTCTCTTACTTAATCACTTCCTTCGAAGAGTTAACTTCCTAAGCAGCCACAGATTAGTTCTCTCAGTTGTTTTAATTATTTTTCCTGTCACGAACAGTGTAGGTCTAGTGTTTGTGAAATGTCTTTTTTTTTTTTGTTTGGTTTGTTTTGTTTTTTGGTGTGTCCCCCCCGCCCCTTCCACAGCACTTTCAGGGATGCTGGCATTGCAAACCCAGCCGAAATACGCGGTCCTGGCATTTTACAGGGTTTATTTTAACCAAGTTTCACCTTTTGGAATGGCAAGTGCTACAGAAGAGAAAACACTTTTCTTCTTTCAGGATGATTGGAGCGCTCTGGCGTTTTGTATTCCCGTAAGGGGTACCCGAGAGGCTGTAGCAATGGCTTTCCACGTGCTCGCTGCTGAGTAATTTCCTTTTGTATCGCTGACAGGTGACTCAAAGCGGGAGAGAGCAGATGGCCGAGTCGTTAGCTGGTGGCCACGGCCTTACGAGATGAGTTGTGGAATTTCCGTCAAAGTCGGGGATTAGGCTCAGGATATGCCCATGGCACGGAGCACCCCGGGGGAGCGTGGAAGAAGAGGAAATCGTTCAGAGCGACTCATCTTGTGGTCGGGTGAGTCAGGGGTCTGCTGTTGGTGGTCAGAAAGGCGCGTGGCTGACTACACCGTCTTTGTGTGCTCCGCAGGATGCAAACTGTCTCTGAAAATTAATTCTGCCCTTTTGATTTTTGTCCAGTGAGTTGTTTCCAGAAAGGAGTTACTGTATTTTCTGGAATGAGTATTGTGAAATCTTTTTTTTTATTTATTTTTTACAGTGGGCAAGTTTTCAGTTGGTGATTTATCGACAAAGTATTTTACAGGATCGTCGTTAAATCTCTTCTTAAAAAAAAATATATCCTGTGCAATAGGGAAAGTAAAAGCACCTCAGTATCCAAATGATGAAAGGAATAACCTAAAGAGCTAGTTCTTGGAATAGTAGCCCCACTGGCACTCGTTGGTGATTTCCTGTGCATTTGCTGCAAGAATCGTTCTGCGATATGAGTAGGTGGTACTAAAGGGTTATTACGAAACCAATTTTCAACCAGACGTTTTGAGTCATGGATCGGGAAGAGGGATAGCAGCTTCAGAGCTCTCTCTTTGTTCGAGCACTGTGCCTGAAATGCACACGCAGGATATTCTGTGCTGGCACCGAAGGAGGCAGAGCGGGGTGTTCCGTGGAACGCTCTTCTTCATGCCGCTCCACCTCGGGGATGGGAAATGAGAACGTGGGCTGAGAGCCGGCTGCAAGGTGCACAAGGAGCAGTCTCCTGCCTGTCTTTCAATTGTAAGTATTTTCTGGTGGCTTTTGCCAGACGTGAGAGACAAAATGGAGTTGCGTCAGGACGGATGTCTGCGCCAAAACGAGGTGGTGGTTTGGAGCAGTTTGGTTCTGTTCTGGAAGCAGATGGGCTGCCGCTGGCAGGAGACGGTTGGCTTCTCCATCAGGAAAAAAAAAAACCCAGCCCAAACCAAAACCTGGGGTGTTTAAGGGAACTGCTCTGGCTCCTAAACCGAAGGAATTGTTGACCTACTGACTCAGTTCTGAAGCATTAGGGAAGCAGTCTTACTGTGGTTTCTTTTGTTGGTGGCAGATCCAGAAGACGTCTGTGAGCGTACGGGTATGACTAGCTACAGGAGAGATTCTTCTCCTACCTGCTGCCTGTAGGATTTATCTTGTGCCAGGAAGGAGCTGAGGTGCTGACTACTGAATAATGCCTCAACTTTATTCGTGATGCTGCTCCCGATAATGCATTGGTAAGTTTATATACTTCTCATTTTCAGTGCTAAGATGGTATCTGGCTAAATGTGATGGAAAGAAGCTCTTTGAAGGTGGCAAGGTGTGTTTGTTTTGTCACTGGAGCAGCTTTTCCAGAGAACACTGTCTGGCCTGCTGCAGCTTAGGAATCTGTAAATAAGTGGGGAAAACTTCCTCAATCAGATGGACAAAACCAGGTTGAAATCGCTGTTCCCTCCCACCTTTAACCTGCAGACCTCTGCTAATGTTGGTAGTGAGCAAAGGGGATGGGCCAGCTCTCCAGCTTTGGGATCATATCCCAGAGTTGTGGCTACGCTGCAGTTTCCCTTCACCAAATGAGCAGGGTTTCAGTTGTCTTGAATTTCCCATGAAAATCAGATGTCAGTCCCTGGAATTAGATCTAACGATACTTTTCCTGAAAGATGCCTAGAATAGAAACGAGGTTATTTTTAATTTGCTCTGCAGATCTCAAGAAAAAAAAGTTATCATTAGTGGTTTCTCAAAAAAAAAACCCCAAACCCCAGATCCCTGACATATTGCTGGCTAGGAGGAGTCTCGCTGGCTGACGGAGCTAGGGTCAAGTTGTGCTCTCTGAACCTGCTGTCAGCTCTGCCTCTGGTTTTGGGAGGGATTTTTTGGAAGGGGGGGTGGACTTGTTGGGCAAGTCAATATTTATTCTTAGTTGTCAGTAAAATGAGGATAGTTTTATTTAACTTTCTGTCGGTGCTTTACCAGCATTATCACTGTTTTCTCTGTTGAGAGAAGATGCTGATACATGATACCGGAGCTCTTGGGTTTCCAGAATGTTGTTTTGAATGCAGAGATGATTAGAAGATGAGGAAAGCAGAACGGTGATTACTGAATTTCTCATGCTCTGTGATGGGTCACCAGGCAGCAGCTGTAGGAATTGCTGCTGCTGTGTCGTAACCGTCCACCGCGAAGGCAGGAATTCCCCACCGCCAGCCTCCCCTGGGTGGGTGTCTCTGGGATGCTTTGCCTTCCCAAACCCACTTGAGTTGGCAGGTGTAGCAATGGAATTTTTCATACTATATTTATATAGAAAGCAGATAATTATTTTTTCCCTCCTTTTTTCCCCAAACCAAAAGGTCAATTTTACACCACATGTCCCTGCGGAACTGCAAATAAACCCAGTGGTTAAAATAAAGGAAGGTTTAGCATTGTGCTGGATTTCCTTTCCTTAAGTGCTTCCTTTGGGTCTGGGGAGAAGAGCTGGAGCGCGGGGTGACTTTCCAGCGAGCGGCTGTACCAAAAGGTGTGGGAGGCAGGGTCAGGGAAGAGTCACTTGGTTGTTATGTGGGTGTGAAAAGCCTATGAAAAGGAAAGGGCGGAGGAAAATATTTTACTTGAATTAAACAAATAAAGGAGAATGTTATATGAATTAGATATTCAAAGTTAGGGTTTTGCCAAGTATTCCTGCGGATTAACCGCGTGTCTTCTGAAAATCATTTATTTAACTATAAGCTTATCAAAAAGTTCTCAGGAGGGACTTTATTTAAAAAAAAAAAAAAGGCAACGAAATAAATAAATCAAAAAAAAAAAAATCATTGTTTTCTTATCATTACAGATAAAAAGAAAGGAAGTTGCACATTTTTATAGCCTCTAAATTGTTAACTGTTAAACCTCTATTGAAGGTGGGTCCAATTTCCTCGGGCTTACACTGGAGCAGTTTCATTTATGAAGGAATCACAAGCAGGCCCTGCTTGAGGAGAAGGAGACTCAGATCTTCAGTTCCTTGCAGTTCCTTGCGTACCCTCCAGTGGGACAGGGAAGCTGCTGCTCTTAGAAGTCTGGGTGATGCAGTGCAGAGGGATGTTCACACCTAAAAAAAAAGGAAAAAACCCACATACTGTGGAAGGTGATGGCTTTTTTTCCCCCTACGTAGTATCTGCAATTCCTTCCAGTTTTTAAAATGTCACCTAAGATGATAGAATCTAAAATAAATGGTGTAGGGATTATATTTTTCCATGGGTTTGTGATTATCTTGACAAAATAAAATGCAGCACGTGGAGGCGGGTTTAACAGCACTTCATCTCTGAAGCAGAAAAACTGCTTCTTGCAGTGACTTGATTCTGTAAAAAAACAAGCATACCAGTAAAAAACCCTCCCTCCTTTATCATAAGTGGTAGCTTTTTAAACACAGTTCATAAATTGCCTGTAAGGAAAACACACAATCTGAAATTAGAGGCACACGTGTGTAGTGAGATGGCTGCTACTAAACCAACGCGGCACTTGAGGTGTTAGGTCTGTGCAGTGTCTCCGTAGACAGTGTTCAGTCCCAAGTGGTGTTCCTCAGGGCTCAGTGCTGGGGCCACTCCTGTGTAACACCTTTATCAATGATCTTCACGAGGAGATGGAGAGCACCATCAGTAAGTGTGCAGATGACACCTCATTGAGTGGGAGTGTTGACTGGCTCAAGGGTAGGAAGGCTCTGCAGGGGGACCTGGACAGGCTGGATTGATGGGCTGAGGCCAGTCATAGGGGTTTCAGCATGGCCAAGGGCCAGGTCCTGCACGTTGGGCCACAACAACCCCCTGCAATGATACAGGCTTGGGGAGGAGTGGCTGGGAAGTTGTCCAGCAGAAAGGGACCTGGAGGTGTTGATTTACAGGCGGCTGAACATGAGCCAGCAGTGTGCCCAGGTGGCCAAGAAGGCCAATGGCTTCCTGGCCT
>JANHFX010007089.1:6225-31213 GCA_027560015.1 Chloroceryle amazona | reverse complement strand
TGTCCCTGCTCTCAGCAGGAGGGTTGGACTAGATGACCTTTAGAGGTCCCTTCCAACCCAGACATTTCTATGATTCTATGTTTCTATACATACTGACCCTGACACAATAAAATATTACCATAGAATAACAGTATCATAGAATATCTCAAGTTGAAAGGGACTGAAAATGATGATTGAGTTCAAATCCCAGGTCCTCGCAGGATTATCTAAAACTAAATCATATGACTAAGAACATCATCCAGATGCTCCTTGAACTCTGTCAGTCTTGGTGCTACGACCACCTCCCAGGGAAGTCTGTTCCAGTGACAGACTATCCTCTCAATGAAGAACCTTCTCATAATATCCAATCTTAACTTCCCCTATATATCTTCTTTCCATTTCCTCACATTGCATCATCAGTCACATCAACACCTCACCCTCCACTGTCCCCTTAAGGAAGATGTAGGCTGTGATGAAGTCACCCCTCAGCTTTCTCCAAGCTGAACAAGCCAAGTGACCTCAGCTGCTCCTTTTAAGCCTTTCTCTTGAGACCTTTCACCATCTTGGTCACCTTCCTTCAGTTATATTCTAATAGTTTGATGTCCTTATATTGAGGCACCGAAAACTGCACACAGTACTCAAGGTGGGGCCACACCCATACAGTGTAGAGTGGGACAGTCACCTCCCTTGGCCAGCTAGCTATACTGTGCTTGATGCACACAAGGACATGGCTGGCACTTTGGTCTTCTTGGGCACACTGTTGATTCATATTCAACTTGCCATCAACCCAAATCCCCAGATCTCTTTCCTTGAGGCCTCTTTCCAATTTCTTGTCCCTCAGTATTTAGGTATAACGAGGATTGCTCCATTCCAGGTGCAGAATCCAGCACTTGCTCTTGTTAAATCTCATCTGGTTAGTGATTGACCAGCTCTCTAGTCTATCCAGGTCTCTCTGCAAAGCTTCTCTACCCTCAAAGAAGTCCACAGCTCCTCCTAGTTTAGTGCTGTCAGCAAACTTAATGTACATTTAACTCCTGCATACAGATCTTTACTCCAGGTAGTCCCTCAAATACATTAACAAATGTGGAACACAGAAGTCACCCTTGGTTTTGATAAACCAGTACCTTAGGGCTTGCAGATTAGCTCATTCACTACTCTTCAGATTTCATCTGGGAAATATCTTAGCAATATCGATGTATATGGCACTACAGAAAGGTGGTTTGGAAAGGTGTGTGCCCTGTCCTTGAAAAACAGTAGGGAACGGCAAAACTGCCCAAACTGGTGGGTGTTAATGCTGAGTGAATCTGCAATTTGCTTGTTGCTCCTTTGGTCATATGCAAGGCTAATATAGCTTCTTCACTGCGTTCCTTTCTGGCTAGCAAAGACTGTACAATGGAAATAGTCTTCAACTGAAATCAATAGTAAAAAATCCACTGACTCTTAATAGGAGCAGAATTAGAGCATTCTTGAAAAAAATGCATGACCTGTTCTTTCAGCTTTGAACATAAACTATTAAAAAACCCAGCTTTTTAAATTAGTTAACATACACTTCTTACAACTTGAAACTATCTTTGATGGTATCTTCCATATCCTTTCTGTAAGCTTTCAAGAACTCATAAATTTTTTTTATACAAAATTTTCCTTTCAACCCTACTCAATCACTATTGAGAGAAATTATATTAATCTGCTTTATCAAGCCTGAGTGAATAGAATTTAACTACAGTAATGTCTTCATCATTTTTTCTTTTTTTTTTTTTTTGAGGTTTCTGCATTACTATTGAGAAATATGAAACACTACATGTGAAAATCTGAAGAACGCCTTCAGTTGAAGGCAATCTGCAATGACAGGATTGGAAGTGAAACTCCAAAGCTTCACAGAAAGCCTGAGTGAAAACTTACAAGGCAGATGGGATAGTTCTGAGCTGAAATCTCTTCCATCTGTGGGAAAGGGGCAGAGAGAGCCTTACCCATGGGTTTTCTGATTGTTATTCCAATGAGTGATCTCTAGTAACAACTATCAGTTTTATGTCCTAGTATGTCCTGAGCCATTCAGCGCCACAGTCTACATGAAGCAGCACTCTCCATAATCAGATTGGCATTAAGTCCATCATAGAGTTAAATGATATATAAAATATATTAATTGTGGGAAACCTGCTTGAGTGGGTCCAGAGGAGAGAATATGTTCAAGGGGATGGACCATCTCTCCTGTGAGGACAGGCTGAGACAGTTGGGCTTTTTGGGGGATGGAGAAGAGAAGGGTCCTGGGAGATCTTACAGTGGCCTTACAGTCTTTAAAGAGGGCCTACAGAAAAGATGGGGAGGGACTCTTCGTCAGGGTGTGTAGTGATAGGACATGGGGTAAGATTTTCAAACTGAGAGCATATTAAGTTTAGATATTAGAAAGAAATTCCTTACTGTGAAGGTAGTGAGACACTGGAACAGGTTGCCTAGAGATGTTGTGGATGCCTCCACACTGAAAGAAGTGTTCAAGGCCAGGTTGGATGGAGCTTTGAGCAACCTGATCTAGTAGGTGTCCCTACCCATGTCAGGCGGGGTCAGACCAGGTGATCTTTAAGGTTACTTCCAACTCAAACCACTCTATGATTCTATGATTCAGTGAGCCTAACTCAGAGTAAAAATGCATCTCATTTATGCTTTGCTATATGCATGAATTACTGCAGCTGGGGGGACATAACATATGTATTAAAGTACCTCCTCAAGTGAGATACTGAAATCGCAAAAAATTTGAGGCAAAATGGGATGTTCATGTGATATATCACAGGGACCTGGAATGCTGTATAGAAACTTATTTGGTTGGGGTTTGGGTTTTTTTTGTTTGTGGGTTGGTGTTTTGGTTGGTTGGTTGGTTGGTTTTGTTTTGTTTTTTCATTTTTTATGTAGCAGCTAAGTCTGTTTTGTGATTTAATCCTAAATTGAGGTCGAGTAGAGAGACTATTTTGCTAGAAATACCACCTCAGTGCAAAAAGTATGTGGAAAAATCCATTTTTAAAACTATAAAATTAAATCCCAATAGGAATGAAAAGTTAGCCTTATTGAAAATAAGTAGCATAGATTTCTTAGTAAAGGATTTTGAAGAAAGAAAATTTTTAACAGTATTACAAACATCTGGAGAAAGCCTTATTGCTTTCATTCAACTACTGTGGTTCCTACCATGACTGCTCCCTTGGGAACTATTCGCTGATTCCCTCATTACACTCTTTTTGTAGAATGACAAAGAGACATCAGAGAATATCATTAGTCTTTGACACAGGTCACTAAAAAGCACTAACATCTATTCATACTGCCTGGTAGGGTTTTTTTCTGGTTTTGTTACTTAGTTTTTTCCTAAAGATTGATGTGACAATTAGCAGCTTAGTTTGTGAAAGGGAACTACATGGAAAAAAAGTACAGATACCTTCATGCTATGTCTTGCAAAGTGGGCTATCTAGAATCTGAAGCACTGTTTTCTGCATGCTTAATGTAGCCACACCAACAGATGAACTTATATTTACACCTGCACCCATAGAGGTAACTGAATTGCATACTTGCCCAGAGTTCCACTGTCTTGAGGACAAGAATTCAGGTATGACACCCACCCCCCCCCAGTTCAGACAGTAAGATCAGGGGATTTAGTACCTCATCTATGCTTGAAAGTAGGTGGCTGCATTACTGACTACTACCTTGCTAAACTTTTCTGATAAAAAATAAAGAGTAAAAAGGCATCCTTTGCTTGCAACATTGGGTTGTTTTTTTTCATGTTTTGTTTACCCAAGCAATTTAAAAGTAGGATTGATTTTTATTTTTTTTTTTGAGTAATCATCTTCAGTCCAACTTCTCATTCCAGTTTCCTCTTGTCAGACAAGTGTGTTTATGGTTGAGTTATAACTTCCTGAAACATAAGGTTCATGATAAAAATGCTGACAACTGTAAGCATTGCCTGACCTACTGTTGTGGTCACCACTACCACAACACAGCAGAATTTAAACTTGAGATCTTAAATGATGAAATAATTGGGGTTTGTTTGTTTTTTTTTTCAGTTTCTGCTTTGTGGCATATGTGGAATATTGTGCGCCAAAAAAAAATCTGGACTTGTTGTAAGTTTTTCCACTGCATATATAACACATAAGCATTTGAAAGGCATACTTATCTAACTTGAACTCACAGCTGGGGGCTTTCTGGGGCTAAGTGTTTCTGATAAAAAGTCATTAAAAATTCCAAGTCAGCAGTCCAAAAAAGCAATCAGCACTTTGGGTTAATCAAGCAAAACAAGGCTATTATGAAATGGTCTGTTTAGGTCATGCCCATTTAAGCCACAGATCTGTATTTATCACCGTCTGGATAAATCTGGATGGAAAACCTCTTGACACAAATTTAAGCCAAGTCGAGAGAAAGTTCACTGATAATGCCACTGACTTGTATCTTCTCTCCTTCAAAAACCAATATTGGGCTGATGCATCAGTGAGGCTGCTGATCAAGTTTGATTCTAGATATTGTAACTGTTCACTGTTTTAGTAAGTTCTTCTTGCAATAAGAATCATGTATAAGTCAGTTTTGAAGTGATAGTAGATGGCTTATAAGAATCTTATAAGAACCTTATAAGAATCAGAAGTACAGTCATCTTTCCGACTACAGCAAATTGTGTTACCACTACAGAAGTTACAGCAGAACTTTATGTTAAAGACATTATAATATTGTCAGTGATAATTTCTGGCTTAATTTTCTGTTGGCTTGATTATTCTGCTATATACAGATGGAAGTCAAGTAAAACCAGCGTAAGTGTGAAGAGAATCAAGAGCTCTCTCAGAGTATTTTTAAATATCAATGAGTTATCCTAAACCCTGTTGCAATGACAGTCTCAGCCTCATTTCTTAAAGCATGTGGACCATATCCTGTTTCTAAAGGCTGCCTGTTTTGGTGGCCTCAAGAAATAGACACTTCACAGTGGACTGCAGCATACAGCCAGAATGTCAAATTCCTGATGAAATTCTCATCCCGGTTGTATACAGAAATGGTCCATAAGGCTCCATAATTTTTTCCTGTGTAGATATATCCTGTGTACATATACAAAGCCATATAGAGTAACATCAAAGGCCCACCTAGATCAACATCTGACAGGCCAGCAGTATCAAGGGAAGTGAATAAGATAATAATTTAGTAGAAGTGTCTTCATAATAAGGACTTTTGCCCTTGGGCCATTTGTAGCTCAAGTGCATTCTGAAACAGGGTGGCATTTTTGTGATTAAAGTGATAGGAGGTTTTTAAATGTCTCATTAATTGCAGCTTGTTTGACATCCTTGTAAAGTTCCTAGAAACATTTTAACTGAGTTAAAAACAAACACATAGTTACTACACTGACCTTCTGTACAGCCACATCACAGATTTCTTTGTTGATTGTTTTGCTTCTTTGTCCAGCTTATTCACCCTGAACACTTTTGAAGTCCCCACAGAAGCTGTAGAAAGCTTCCAAACTACTGTTTGACTGAACAAATTAGAATTAGACAGGAGGCAGTGTCAGATGGCATATAAAGCAAGAGAGATTCACTGTGAATACATGAGGCGTTCGTTCCCAAGGAGTGATGAGAAACTGCATGACAGAAAATTATAACACAACCTGTAATGCTACTCTTTAGAATGAAATGTTGGAAAACATTTGTTGGATTTGTGTCCTAAAAGTCCATCTATTGTCTAGTTTTTAACATGACCAAATTGTTCTACCCAATTTTATCTTACATGCAACATCAGCCTTAACTCTTGTACACCAGAAAGTACTGTATTCCCTTGGAGAAGAGTGGGAGCTGAGGGGGTTAAAAATGACTGTCTGTGCAGTGATTTTCAGTCTGTGATGCTACTGAAGCATTAGATTATAGTTATTTTCATTTTTTATATGAATGAATCTGTCTCTCAGAATGTTACTGTGACATAACCTCTCTTGTCTTTTTGACAGATGATACTTTTTTCTGCCTGCTGCATCTGCGGACTAATCGGTGGAATCTTAAATTTTCAATTTCTTCGTGCTTTGACAAAGAAGTCGTCTGCTCTCTATTCTTTGCATCTTGCCTCCATGTCTCTTGCATGCATTGGAATTGGTGGTTGCACCCTTTCTTCATGGCTCACTTGTCGGCTAGCCAGCTATGAACAAAGGCGAATGTTCTCAGAAAGAGAACATTCATTGCATCACTCCCATGAAATGGCAGAAAAAGTGAGTTATGTGTCCTCCTTTATTTGTTCTGCTTCTCCAGAAAAATGCTACTGTATGTGTTAATGTTTACAGTTGGCAAGGGATGCATTCAGTTCTCAGTTTTATATGAGAAAGAGCTTCTGGGAAATGAAATCTTAGCCATTCTGTGTAAGCTTTATTATGTCACATTATTTGGAGCTATTTTTAGGTACTGTATATTTGCAGTACATCCATTTCAATGAAGCACATCCATTTCCAACATAATTCCATTGTATAGCTATTCAAGGGCTTAGCTGCTAAATATAGCACTTCATAAATAATTGGAAGCCTTATTAATAGGGATTATCATGTATTATACCGTAAAAAAAGCACAGAATGCTTTCTGTAACCACATCATTGCATGCTTCCAGTATTTAATCAATTTCTTCCTCTCCCAAGTACTCAGCTTATGAAGTAGGTTATCTAAACACAAAAGCCACAGTTCACAAACCTAGATGATTAAACCTAAGTATGAAAGGGCACATTTAGACACCTAAATGAAACTAGTTTGATTTGTAGCAGCACTGAGCATTTACCATTTATTGCCTTTCTCTGTTAGAAGTAAGCTTCCCAAGGTGCCTAGATCTATGTTTAGGTGATGAAACTTAACGCTTCCAAAGTTGAACACATAGAACCATAAGAATTAACTGCACATAATTCTTGAAATCAGCTCCTTGGATTTACAAATCAGATTAATATTTGAGGAGTAAAATGTTCACTGACACTTTCTACATTATGTTTGGACTTTGTATATAAGGCCTTTCATCTGAGAAATGAGTTGAAAAGGGAACAAAAGTCAAGTGGACAACTGCCTGTCTAAACCCCCCTGTGCAAGTTTGTATTACAGTTAAGTTTAACAGTAGGTATCATATCTACTGAGCCTCTGAGCAGCAGAGCAAACATTCATTCACTCAGACTGTAAATTTATTTTTTTGATTTTTTTTCTGTTTTCAGATTCCCTGGCAAAATATGATGTAGCAGTTAACTGACCATTAAATAAAAACTACTTGTTGCTATTCTATGGTTTCTTAAGTGAAATGAGACTCCAAGTAGAAATATATATTGAATTTAATTTAGAAGATGTTTAAAACATATTTTTAAAACTTAAATAGTACAGGTTATAACACTAGCATGAATCAGGGTGATAAAATCAAGAGAAGAGATAGATTTCTTCCTCTCAATTTAAAATGCAGCAGAATTCTAATGAGCCATATAAAGCAATATGACAATGGTCTTGCAGATGGTAGGCTAGATCTTGACTTTCAAAGAAGCTCTTGCCTTAACAAGGACAAAGATGAAGTCCATGTGAGAGAAAAAGAGAAAGGGAAAGGAAAAATAAATGGCCTGGGAAGAAAAACCTTTCAAAATACAGATACCTGCCAACCCTAACAATTTGGGCTGAAGATGACAATGTATAGCATTAGTTTATTACCTGCTTGCCTGGCCTCTTGACCTGCTGAGCCTTTAGGCACTTAGAAATAAGGACTGCCAGGTGCCCACTTTTCTTAGGTGAAGGGCCATGATGCATGTGCAGAGCAACTTTATTGCACATGCTCAGAGAATATGGGATGTACCCCACTCATGATGGACTCCCTGCATGTGTGTTGTAGAATCATGTATGCATGCTTACATGGTCTGACCTAGACCTACAGCCTGTGGATTGCCTGCTTTTGGCAGGTGTAGGTACATTAGCTCAAGGCATGTCCCTAAAAATAAATCAAGCTACTTTAAAACTTAGATTAAATTATGCCCTGATGTAGAAAATAGCTTTCAAGTGTTTCATACATAAGACTATTTTGTATTTATATAAACTGATACACAGTAATATAGACATGTACTGCATGTGCATTTGTTTGTGCTATATTTATTGTATAATTGTTATATTTATATTAGAGGTTGAGGGGTATTGAAATAACCGACCTGCCCAGCTGCCCGGTGGTTCCCCCGACACCAGAGTTACCTCCAAGGTATGCTGAACACTAGGGAGCTACCATGTTGTTATGTCACTTCAGGAAGGGCCACCTCTAAGAGGAAGTCATAGTTTCAGCTAATCAAAGTTGGCTGATGCTGTGATGTCACTCTGGGTCAGGAATGGTGCTTCCAGGTAGTGACATAATTCTACGTGGTGAATGCTGCAATCTTGAAGTAAGTTGAGTATTTAAAATATTCACCCTAGTTATAGACATCCAAATGCTCCTATTTGGATGTTTCCACCATTGACTCACTCTGCTTCTGATCTGTGTGCTCCTTCATTTCTTGAATTCAGCAATATTTTGAAATTTATTAATACCTTTATTTTTGCAAATAGAAATATTGGGGAAAAAAAATGCTCTATAGTATTTTCTGAAATTATTATGATATTCTAATAGCTGATGTCTGTAAAGGATTCAAGTGATAAAGGTGACAAATGGAAACTTTCACTCATGGGTAGCCTTCTGACAGATCATTACTATCAACCTGTGGCTGACTGATAGTTAATACATTAAATGTCTTAGGTAGTCTTGGTCCCTTTCCCAACTAACTGACATCCATAGATCACAAAAAAACAGGTTAGGCGCCTACAAATAGGCAAAATGTAGTGCCTTGTTTCAGAACAGACAACTCCCAAACTGGGATCCAGAGTCCAGTGTTAGCCATGTCTGTTCCTCTTCAGGATATGAGGAGAATAAGGTACCTTAAAAAAAAATCCAATGCCATCACTTGACAAATGGAGAGCTGGGTGGTAGAAAATGCTCAAAATTCAGTAAGTTTTGTGGGATAAATTAATTTTACACACATACCTTATTTTCTGTGAAGCTTTATTTGGGAATATTAATTGGCAAGGCTACTTGGTTGATGACACTGTTTACTTTGTAAAGAGGAATAGGACATCCGTTGTCTCAAAAACTGAGCAGGGAACAATCTTGTGATCTACATTAAAATGTAGCTGGTAGCACCTGAGAGAGGAGGCATCAGTGCTTCCACTTTATGTTAAAATTTGAGTTCTGGTCTCTGCTTTCCAATCTACCTCTAAATCAAATATTGTGGATTAAAAGGAGAGAAAGAGTCAGAGTAGGAATAAAGACAAGGTCCCAGAATTTTCTTCTCTTTACCAAGAATATCAACTACTATGCTATAGACTCAGGCTCTTTCTGTCTTTCTCTTTCTCTCTCTGTTTAGTCCAATGAATCTTACTTTACTTTTCTCATAGAAACTTCCACAAGAAGGGGCACAAACAAATCTCTGTTCTTACACATTTTCTCCAAATGTAGGTAGGAGGTAGAAGGAATGAATTTAATTTTCCTATACAAAGAAGAGCTTCTGGTTCTCATGGAAGTAATTTAGAACTAACCCAACAGTGGCACCTTCACCTCATCTACCTGAATTTTAAAAAGAATAGCCCAAATTGCATTTTTATGTGCCCGTTCCTTTTGACATAGTTGAATGCTTTCTGGGATCTGCCATTGGACATAAGGAGTAGATCATTTCTGCATCCAGATCCAATTTGATATGAAATAGGCCTAGGACTGCTCAGAATAAGGCAGTTCTAAGCATAGACTCTATATGGCTTTACAGCCTTGAAGATCCGATAATTGCTTAATTAATGTAGCCATCTCCAGGTTTAGACAGCTGCTAAGTAGGTATTGTTTGGATTGCAGTCTGAGAATTAGAAAGTCTAACTCCAAGCAAATCTTGGTTTAGGTACCTTAGGATTCTGACTCATGATCAGGTCATTTTACTCTGGGATGACTCATCTGCCACTCGAGTACCAATTGCTGAAATGCTAAAAATCATTGTTTGGCATTATAAGGGAAAATCAAAATTAGTCCCATCCCAAGGCAAGCAGTCAAAACCTCTTTCTATCTAGAACTTTTTCCCAGATGTCTATCCCAGCTAGCATCGATTGACATCTGTTTTTAGCATGTCACCACAGAATAGGATTTTAATGGAAACAAAGACTTTATTACCATCTTGTTCCTTTGTAGATTACCACACAAGCTTAAGTTCATGCATTTCCAAAGGACAATGGCACAAAACTTGCACAGATGCCATCAGTTTGGATATGTTGTCTGAGAGTAATGTCCAACTCAATCAGTATCAATGAGTCTATCAGCTTTCAAATGTACTTAATTTATGTAGGAAGAAATGTGATTTTATTTTTTTTTACAGTGAGATGTATCAAGCCAAGTAAACATATAGTACAACCCTAGATAACTGAATTTCAATCACCATAAAATAATTGTTATTTTAATCAGTGTTTTCTATTCTTGTTCCAGGAAATGACAGACAACATAAGCAATGGTGGCCCACATCTGATTTACAATGGAAGTGTATATTAAGAGATTTTAAAAAGGTCCATGGGAAGAAATGATTTTAGAATTTTCTCCAAGAAAAAAATAACTCCAAGAAATTGAGAAAATGGAAATATTTTAGCTTTTATGGCTCAGATGTCACAACTGCAGTTGCATTTCTCTTTTAGAAACATGTACAAAATTTGTTTCCTAAACATTTTGCGGATATACAATATTTATTCACTTCCTGGCTACTCTCTTTTGGTTTTTTTGGTTTTTTTTTTTTTTGTTGTTTTTTTTGTTTGTTTGTTTGTTTGTTTTGTTTGGTTTTTTTTGTTTGTTTTTGTTTGTTTGTTTGTTTGTTTGTTTGTTTGTTTGGAATTGTGATAGTATTTGAAATAGACTTCTCAAGACTCTTCTTCTCATGAAGACTGAAACCTAGAAAGAAATAATGAAACTGGACCACATTTAGTGCAGTCACAGTATTCCTAAAGAGAAGAGAGCAGAGGAAGGATGGTTCAGGGAAATCTTTTTCAATTCCCCACTTAGCAGCATCTGGTGTAATATGATGGTTTGAGATCATGTGGCATGGTACCAGCAGCGCATCTGCAGTCTCCCTCCCCGCATTGCAAATGCATCCAGCCTCAGATTTCCCAGTAGATCGTATCAAAAGAGAGTGCAATTTACTCTTCCAAAAAGCTCCCATTTCACATTCAGAGTGTGTATGAACAGTGTGCTGAAAACAACACCAATGTCTTTGTTTTGAAAGACAGAATGATCTAAGAACGCCATAAATCAAAACCTCAACAATGCCTTGTTGTAAAGAAATTGTAAATATTTCCAATTTGTGAATGAAGTATATTTCGTAATTTGTTCATAAAAGATGACAAATAAAGTGAAATCTAAACCAGGGAGATCTATTGTGTTTTTTTTCTTGTTAGAAAGATCTTGCAAAGCTGAACCATCATGCTTGCAGCTTTGCACAACACATTGAAAGATTTCTAAAGGGGTGAAGCCATCTCAAACAGGAATAAACCAAAGGCTGAACAGAGGCAAGGTCAAGGTTAGAACATGCTGGAAATTCTGCACATCCACAGTAGAGTTTGGGGTCTGTTAAAGCAGTGTGTATGTTAAAACAATAGCTTTAACTGACTCCAGACCTTATTGTACCACCAAGTGGCTCATATAGCCATGAAAAATGGAAGATGTTATCTGTAAAAGAACACATACAGCATAATATGAATAAAAAATATTCATATAAAATCACTCATATGTTACATAGTGAGTCTATGACTATGCCCAGCAATTCAACATGAGTTTGAGATGTGAGCATTATTAATGACTGGTAACATTTGATGATTTATATCTATGTTCCCAGAAAAGTACATAGAATCTTATTATTCAAGCCGTGCCGCAAAAACCTATAGAAATTATATTAAATTGTTTTGTGAATCTATATGGTATAAAAGAATCTTTTGTTAATTACTGTAGTAATTTTTAAGTCTGTAAGGGAGCTTGCCATCTAATTACAACATAGGAAACATCTTCACTTTAAGTCTCTCATTTAAATTTCATGCAAATTAGTTGGGTGGCTAAGCATGTGAGTCCGCCTTATAAGGATTCTCTTTACTTACCTACTGTCTCAAAGGGCTTTTGAATCTTGTTAAAGCCCCTGATATACTAACTAATATGTATTACATACATTAGTATTTGCTAACGACACTAATCAACTTCATAAAGAATATAGATACTATCATAGCATAAGAAATAGATGTTAAGTCGTCTCTGCTTACGGAAAGCACTCCCCTTCCCAAGTGCCATTAGACTACTACATTCCAACTTGTTTGGGCTCTTTATAGGTGCCATTGCCTCTTCAGCTTGATGCTTCTCTCTCTCTCAGAAGCAGGAAGTGTGGGATATGTCTTTAATATGTGTCCCTTTTGGGAGTACTTTTGCTGCAGCTCTGGACACAGCCTGTCAAGGCAGGACTACTGTCTGAATGGCCTGCACAGCTTCATACAGGTTGAAGAAATCTTTGCTAGAAATAGAACCAGCGAAGGTGGTTCTGTAGGAATAGTAAAAAGCATGTTAAAGGGCCTTATCAAAGAAAAGCAAGAGTAAAATAAAAAAAAATTGCTCAAAACCCCACCTCAGAACTACCTGGATGAGGTTCATCACTAGCTCGGTAAGACAACTGTAAAATCACAGTTCATACAGAGGTACCTTGTGACACCATAGCACTAGGCATGGTATCCTAAAGAGTGGTTTGGACTAGCAGATCAGTGTCTGCTTGGGAATGACTTGAAAGAACAGACCGTAACACCACTCATTTACTTATCGCAAGCACTTAGTTTCCGAGTATGGCAGTAAGAGTATGGGATGGCACAGGGCAGTAGGTGACTCTTCTATATCCAACCATGGATATAGAATGCTTTGGAAAGGAAGATACATTCTCCATTCTCACAGTGTTTGAAGTCTTACTGGAACTTATGAAACAACAGCCACAACACTTCTGCTGCTTTTCAGGAGGTGTTGGAATGAGAAAGGAGAGAACAAAAGATTCAGTTGTTTGAGGTTTTTTATTTTCTTCTTTTGTTGCCAAGACTGTAGAATGAAGAAAAACTGGCTGGTCCCTGGATTAATAAAAGCCTTGAAAATGCAAAGCTGTAATTCAAAAAATTTAGAAAGAAATGTGACAAAGGAGCTTGGTTCCACCCAAGGAATACAAAAAGGTTCCGAATTTTTAAATTCTAATTTAAATTACCATAATATATGCATCTGGTAGGGAAATTCTAGGAAATGTTTCACTTTGTGTAATGAAGTTTTGTTCCATAACTGCACATAGAGGTCAACTGTAATGGAAATATTTTCTGTATATTTTCATTACTGGTACAGTTGAAAGAACTCTAATCCCACTTATCCAATTGTATTAAAAAAACCCCAAACCTTTCAGTTTTCAGAATGTGACCAGCCAACATATCTACATAAATAGCTTGAAGGCTGGGCACCAAAATCCATTTTAATCTAAATAAGATGAAGCATATATTGTCCTTAACACAGTTATTTCTGTTTCATGCTGCTGTAAAAAGCAGATGCTGGCTCAGATTCTCTCTATGTTCAGCTGTTATTTACTAGGTCAACCAACACTCTTCCTGAAGGAACTCGCTATTTGAACTTAGTGCATTGGACTTAGCTGGTTGGCCTGTATGTTTTAATATTTTAGACTATCTTTTAGGCTATGCTTGGCATTTCTTAGAACCTCAGTCTATGAAAAACACACATGTTTTGAGTTTACAACAATCAAGAGTTCTTATTGCAAACTATGCATAAAAGTGCATATAATATGTTTTAAATCTTTGTCTTGAACAATCTTCAATATATATTTGTGGCATTAGGACATATTCATTTCCCTTCAGATGCTCTGGGGAGGTATGAAGGACAGTGGAGCAGGTCAGTTTCAATAAGAAATTTATATGCATTAAGTCATAATCACAAATAGTCACAATGAAGTTTTCCTTGAGAGTGTGATTTTGAAGAAAAAGGGAAAAGAGACTATAATAGTTTAGATCATTTTTAATCTTTTTAGTTCCCAATCCCAGTCAGGTTAAGGAGTTAAAAGGAGCCTTTTGTAATTAAAAGCTTAGAAATGTCTAAAAGCAGAATGATATTAGACTACCATATCATTGTAGATATTACTTCATAATCTTTCTGCCTAAAATGATTCTATCTTTTCTTTCCTATACCAAAAGGGCATCTTTTGGCATCTTTTGCTCCACTATAAACCTCCAACAAGCTCCACAAAGCTGTTGTACATGCATCTGGAGATAGATTTTGAAGACTATTTTTAGAAGCTGTACTAGAGCTAGCTGGTCAGACTCACAGTCTCCAGAGGGAAGGGGGGCAGAAAAAAAAAAAAAGGCAAAATGTGTTTTTGGTAAAACATAATTTGATTGGAGTGAAGATGCTAAACCCACCCTATTTTAATATCATCAGCCTGTGGAACTCTGAACTTGCCCAGAAAGGCCTTTTTTCCCCCTAATTAAAAAGTTATGAAAATGAGTTTCAGTGTTCTGAAAGAAAAGAGGACACTGGGTGAGATGAATCTAGCTGGAATTTCAGCAGAAAATTGTGTGCCTGAAGAGACTTGTTTGTCTGTGAAAGTGCTGTTCTGCTTCAGAAAGTAGCAGCTTTGATTTGAAGCAAAAAGTCCAGGGGGCTGCATCAAGGTCTCTCTCGTCATGTCTCTACAAAGAAACATCGAAGACACAGAATAGATGCATCTACTTCTGTCAGGCAGCTAACTATTGTTAGCTGTGCAAAGCAGCCTCACAACGGCTCTGTGATTCACTCAAATGAGCCCTGAGCATATACAGAATTGGCAGTTTGTTTGTGTTTTTCCCCTTGCATTACATTTGATTTGATGTAAGGTATCTTTTATGTCTTTTAACCACCAAGTCACAGCAGGTTGCTTTAATGATTTCCACATCAGTGTAATTTTGCTTTGTAATCAACAGAAGTGACTTTTTTTTCCCCCAGAGATCCTTTCTGAAACCCAGTTTTAATCCTGTCGTAAGCTGCAACATATGTCCATACAGGCAGTTATGGTATGTTAAACAGACTACACATGTGCATTAATTAAAAATAATTCTGCATCCATGAAAATAGCTATTTCGATGAACTGGTATAATGTAGAATGGGGACACACTAAGAAAGGAGGCAGAGGGAGGGAGCACAAACACAACTGAAAAAGCCTCGAGCTGCAAAGTTTCACTGCATATAATTCTACTGATGTAAACCAGATCTATGAGTCAACACAACTTCTCTTTGTACCCTTAAGAAAGCAGCCATAGATTTAAAAGGAGCTAAGAGTCATTTGGATTTCCTGCCCTCTTTCTCATATACCATTACTAGTAGCTAGTGTGAGACAAATCAAATGATGTAACTGGGCTCAGAGATTGTGCAGTTACTCTCCCCCATCATTAGGTGGGTCTTTTTTTCTCCCTCTCACTTCATGCCAGTTCCAGCTAGGAGGTCATGTCTTGTGTCTTCCCTTACCTCTTCTCTTCTGTTAAAATATAACTGCATCCTTTAAAGTGTCTAGTATTGAATAAATTCTTACCTTCCCTGCCCACAGAAAACACAGATCATTGCCTTCATTTTACAGTGAGTTTGCAAATGAGGAAAATTTTAATCCAAATCATGAAGGCCAAACACCCAAACTAGCAGTATTGATTTCTCTTACTGATATCATTACTCTCTTCCCCTCTACATCCAAGCATAAAGTCCAGGAATGCTGACAGCGAACATGTTTCTGAAGACTATTTATTAACTGTGTGGCACCCAGGAAAAATAAGTGTGTCAGAGGTCCTTTGGTAATCATTACACATAAAGGACAGCAGGTTAATATTGATAGCCACACTGCAGTGACAGCAACAGAGATCTTGAAGAGTTCTGGTTCTAAACCTCACAAAAGGCAAGGGATTCTTATTCCACTGAGAGGAAACTTTCCTACTTTAAAGTGATTTGTTTCTATGCAGCATTTTTTTGATTCATTTCCCAGGCACTGGCTCTGACTACACTACGGTTTACTAAATTAAGGAGCCTTGGAGAAACTGGGATCAAGTCATGTCTTCACCTTCTCTTGAGTGAGCTTCTTCAACTCCCTCACTGTGATGCAGATTTACAGATATCACACACACACATATATATAACGTTTTTTTCCAAAACCCTTTCCAATTTTTCTATCTAAATTTACTAATTCTTTCCCGTGCGTAGGGATTATAACACTTCAACTATGTATCCCATTCATCCCTGCCTTAACAAAGTTATATTGGACTGACAGCCAGCAGGCCAAGAGTTCTCATCTCATCTCTTTCCCCAATTGCTTTGAACTAATATTTATACAATAAGGACTTTAAAATCTAATAGAATTTCATACTCTCTCAGCTTTCTTTTCACAGTTTCTTCTCAGAAAAATGGCCTATTTTACCTCTGGGATTAATGAGGAAAATCAGGAATTCCTTATGTTTTAGAATGTCTCCCTTCACGATTCCCATCAAAGCACAGACAGATATTTTGGTTTTGTTTCAGGCTGGTAAGTTTACTTTAAAACCAACACCTAAAAACCTAGGATCTTAAAAGGTTTACAGCATGCAGTAAGGAATTCTGCAGAACCCCCCTTAATCCTCAGATGCAGGGCCAGTTATGGGGCAATTGTACTCCTGAGGCACTCCTAACATAAGCTAATTAGCCATGCTGGGAAGTAGGGCTGACAAACCTGAACACAGAAACACATGTGTGAATACACTGCTTCCACACATTGCAGATCCTGTACAGTAACACACTACCTGGAACAGGGATACCTGCTTCAAACTCATGCCTGGCTCTGCACAGAGAGAGGTCTGCTCTCGCTAGCTTTCAAAGCCAGCTGACAAACAAAGCTGAAAAACTATGTGATTACATTTCCATCTATCAAAAGAAAGATGTTTGCCTTATGTTAAATGGCTTGCTTAAGAGGGAATGACCTTTCTTCCCCCCTCTTATGGTATACATTAGCTTTCTTGGTCTGTGACACAGACCTGGGTTGTAACAGCCTTTTGGCAAGTAATGAAGCCAGAATGAACACCAAAACAAAACAGTTTCAAGGATATACAAATACCAATCTGTTGCAATTTGTCATTAAAGAAAGTGTTGCAACATTCTCAACTCTGTGGTAATTCTATGGCTGCAGTGATGAGCTTGTGTAGGCACAAATGAACCAACTTGCATCTCTGTTGCAAAATGGGAATATTTGTGAAAAAAGTCTAATTCTGAGAAAAAGGGTTGAATGAAGTATTGGCACATCATACATTTAATGGTAGTGGAAAAAAAAAAAAAAGAAAACCAAGGTTAGTTTGTTTAATCTATCTTTAAATTCTTCACTTTTATTTTTACAGGGTTTTTTGTGTGTTCAATTTATTCTTTTATGACATATCTTTGGGACTCGCCTATGCTGTATAGTATTATATTCAATATTTGGCTTGAAAATCCTACATATATAAAAAATAATGAAAAAGGAAAAAGGTTTAAAATTAATTGTTCACTCTTTATGAACAAAGGATATGTACATGTATGTACTTTTATCTTAAGGCACAATTCTCAAATGAATGTCCTTTTAGAAGACTATATATAAATATGTCCTTAAAGAACTGCTTCCACTGAGAGCAATTGTACTACTCTTGGTTTGCAGTGGTGCCAATGTGAGAATGTGAGAATCAGGCCCTTAAGCTGTATCACCCTCAAGTCTCTGAAAGTAGCAATTGGATGTGAGGACCAAAGGCAGAGAAGTGATCAATCATAATAAATGATTTTAAAAGTACAAAGTTATTGAAGGCGGGGGGGGGGAGAAGAATAGAAGAAATGAAAAAGGAAAATAAAAAGAAAAATGAAAAGGAAAAAAAACAAACAAGCAAACGCAAACACACAGACAAAACCAACTACACAAAACCAGACAAAAAACAAACACAGGAAAAGGACAAAGGGATTTCTACTGTCTTCTCCCCATTAGCACCCAACAGTGAAAAATGCCCATTTCTACCAGTTGATGTAATCACAACTACCTCACCTGCAGTCTCCAGAGTGGTGGTGGCTGCACCACCCTTCACCTCTCACAACACCTACATTTGTAGTCTGCAATACTTGAAAGTCTTTAAGATTACCTTTTTTAATGGCTTCCCCAAATGCACTGCTCTTAACCCCAAAAAAATGTTCATGCTTGAACTCTGAAGGTTTGTTTGGAAGGATTTACTTTTGATTTTAAAAAATATGTACATTCTGGGGACTTCCAGGATATTATTTTGGCTTGTTAACGAACAGAAACATACCAGATGCCCACCAGCTTACTGGCAAAGAGAAGAAGTTCTGTCAAAAAAGCATATTTCTTTGGAATTAAGAATCTAATTTTAAATCTCCTTCTTTGGTGACACTCATATATTTGGCATTTATATTTCCAATGTTTATACTAGTGTCCTAAGAACATTTAAGTAGAACCTTTATTTCCAAATAGAGTTTCATAACTTGGCGGGCTCATGCTCACTTTATAAATATAAGGACTTTAAATCCTTTTCCATATAAACATGTGTAATATTTCCTACCAGAAGTGTGTGACAGCCAAAAAGTTCAATTATGCTCCATCTATAAATCTGTTCAAGACAGCTCATCCAAAATAAAGCATTAGCCCAGGCATAATTACAAATATACATGTCCAGTAAAGGTAAACAAATAAATAACCTCTAAGTATGAAATAGCAGTGACTTGCCATGAAAATTCTACTGTATGTTAGAATATCCTATAGGTTCCTTGGAATGCAGTTGCGAAAAATGACAGGACAACTTTTGCCCCTAAGAGTGTCCACAGTTCTTGTCTGAGTTAGAAATTAGCAGAAAATGAGGAAGAGAAAGACACCTCAAGTTGACCTCTTCACCAGCATGCATACAGCCCAGCAGGGAGGTGGCTGCCAGGGAGAGCTGTTAGTTCCTCCTATCAGCAAGCATCCGTGGAAATGGTCAAAAGATGCACAATACTGATGTAGGCACCTTGCCTTCTGCTCTGAGACACAGAATGAAAAGAGAATGTAGGGTATTTTTCCAACTGATGCCCTCAATACACAATGCCACATGAACATCTCCACCGATTGCACAGGGGGAGGTTGCATAGCCAGACATTACTCACTGAGAATGAGTGTGGTGCTGGGTTAGCCCAGATTACATAACTTTTTGGAAAGGACAGCAGCAAGAGATTAGGAGAAGGCATGAGCATGGATTAAAGTGTGCTAAACCCTGTGGCCTTCACTGTTTGTAGCTCCCACCAGCTGTCAGCCTGGCTACTGCAGACACATTGCTTTGGAAGAACTGACCCTTGGCTGCTTGTGAGTGAACTGGGCTGCACACGCTCATACCACATCTGACTCATCTGGACATGAAGAAGTTGAAAAGATATGAAAGCATGCAATGTCCTCACACCACTCTTCTCTGGAGTTTGGCTTCAGCCTGGTTGTGCTGGTGAACCTGAGTTTGACAATAGGTCTGGATTTTCTTAGAAAGAATGGAAATAGGGTTCGAGCTGAGGCTAAAGCATAATTTAAGACCATGTGAAGTTAAATCCCACTGATGAATCTAGTACAGTGTTAAAAGGCATTAGATTCTGATAAACGTTTTGGGTAGCTGCAGGCTAGTCCTTGCAAGGCTGATACCTTATGTGCCTTGCTCTCAAAGTGGAATATCCAAAGTTTCTTTAGATATTTGGATAATCAGAGAGAAAGGGGTAAGCTTTGCCCCTACAAAGGAAATACTTTCTGCTCTCAGGAAACTCTGCATATTTACCTTAAATCAGGAACCTGTGAAGGAATCTCAGTTAAAGCACTTAAAAACTCAGTCTGCCTTGAGAGGACTTCATGGTTCTACCTCTTAAATCACATCTCAACAGCAGGAGCCTGTGTTGCTCAGCCTGAACACATTCAAACTCCTATCCCCATTTCTCAGGAGTATTCACGAAATGTCTTGTTAAAGGTTAAGCTGGGAGGCCCTCTTCTGTCGAAATGTAGCATGCATGATTTACTGCAGAGAAGAGCATACAAACCAGCACATCTCTAGGAACTACTGAGTAGGACAGTCAGCTACAGACCCTGAATTTTATTGTCAGCTTGTCACAGGCATTTTTTTCAGGGCTGGGCGTTGGGGGCGGTGGTTGAAGTGATCCTTTCCTCAACAACTGCCTAAGCAAACCCGAAAGCTGAAGCAAACTACTGAAAAAAATCAGCATTACCCAATGTCACCTCCCTCTCCAGCAGCTGCAGGACAGCCCAGTTTTAACCCAATCATTTTTCCTGTCCTCTCTCAACCATACAGCTGGGTTATTGAAACACTCTCTGATACTGCAGGTTTGAATCTCCTCCAGCTGGTAAGGGGATCAAAGCCACACCCCAGCTCATTATCCAATCAACACAATGCAGCCTAGTAACTGTTCCTGAACTGGTATACCCAGGCAGCAACTTGAAAGTATCTCTGATCCTTTGTCCTTGCCATAAGTAACGCAGTAAAATAAAGAGGGAAAAGAAACAAACCTTCATTATTTGAAAATTCCATTTCAGACTTAATTAGCAATTTTTTTTCACTCCCAGAAGTAAAGAATTAAACCAAAACAGTCAAAATTGTAATCTCTTTCTTAGATTTGCTGAAAAATAGTATTACCTACATTTAGGTCAGTAAGGTTAAAAGCAGACATGGGAGAATAATTAGTTCTGACTGTCCAACACTGAGATCCTTTCAAAACACTTCAAATTTACAGTGCATGCATAAAATTAACTAGTAAGGTGTACAAGCTGCAACTGAAAGCATAAATAACTTAGGCAAGTCAGCTCTTGAGGTTGCTCCTTCCTACTATTTCCTAAAACAACCAAATCCAGTGGTTTTTTATTCCTTTCTTCATTAGAATACTGCCTAAAGGAATGATGATAACTCACCACAGTTATCAGATCACCTGAGAAACTCTATTACTCTGCAAACAGTCTTTCACTGGAGTTATTTCAAAGATGACAAATAGCTTTTTCTTATACTCATTATAACAACAACAACAACAACAACAACAAAAAGACATTGGATTTTGATAATTTATTGCAATAAACCTGAGGGAGTTATACCATTACTAACATGAACACAGTTGTTGTTCATGGAAATCAACTCCGCGTTCAAAGGCTTCATTTATTACTTCTTTTCCTAATTCTTCCTAGCTGAAAAGGGACCAGAAAGATTATTCCCCCCCTCATTGTTGTAGTGAAAAGCTAGTTTGTGTCCTGTTGTTGCTGTGGCACTATCTGATTCTTTGCATGCTGACAACAGTATGAATCCTCACATTTAGCTTAGTTGGCAATCTTTCAAGTCTGAGGTTCTCCTTACCTACATGTCATTGTGTTCCATGGGCCGGACTACTGGAAAGAAAAGAGCTCACTGTGTACACTTAAAAGCAGTAATACTATTGTGACTTGGCAAAGTATGACTATTTTGGTTACTCATATAGTCTTTTCATAGGGAGATAAATTACCTTTCTTTAGTGGTAGCGGTACAGTAGCTGTAGTTCAGTCTCTCCTACCGATGAGTACATCAGTACACCTGCAAATGCTGCAAAGGGCCCCATGACTACACAAAATCACTGCTTTTATATGAAGAACACTGAAAGATGGGATTCAAATTCTATTTAGAGAATTAAATATACTTGCCGTATATCTGGCACAGTGGCTGAAATAATATAATGTAAAAATAATAATATGTCCAAACAAGTTTAAAAAGCATATTTTGTCTAGTAATGTCAAAGTATTTAATGAGCATGACTTAAAGCTTATGATATCTATGTGAGGTTGATATTGTACTGAACTGACATGTAATCTGAAGTCAAGATAAATATAGTCAAGCTCTTGGGCCCAAAGTCTCAAACTCAAGCATCATCAGGGCCTTGAGCACTTTCCATCCCTTCTGGGAGTTTGGATGCTAGTGCTGAGAACATGACAGGCAGCAATCTGGCCTTGAAACAGTTGTGAAGAGAGAGAAAGAGATGGAAGAAGCCTCAGTAGAAACTCTCCCCCTTTCTTGGGAGCTGCATTTAAGTGGAGGTTCACCATTGGTCCCTGCTGCAGTTACACATGTGCTTGGTCTCAATCTCTATGATTCTGAACCTGACCCTGACCCAGCGACTTGACTTTTAGCCTTGACCCCATGCTTGCTTCTTCTCTATGGACCTGTTTGGCTTATAGTGGACCCCATGTCCTGTGGAATGGTGCCCATGCTGCATGCACCCTGGCAGTCACTAGCAGGGCCAAGTGAATGAACCAAATATCTAATTTTAACACAACACCACAAACACTAAGTTAGGCTTACAAAAATGGTATAGGAAACCACCAATTACATGGTTATCATTTTAAAATAAAAATTTCCTGTATTTACAGAGTGTAAGGTGTTTGAGAAACTCTTTTATGGCAAAAGCAGGAAGAAGTATTTTTAGAGCAGTAATATATGGCTTCTTATCACTACTAGTATAAACTTCCAGCATGTTTTGCTTCACCAGTTCAACAGGACTCTTACAACTTATTAATTTAACCATCAGTGACAAAAGAAAAACCAAAACCAAAACCTAAACCAACCTTCTTAATACAGATTATGCCATAATAATAGTAGGCAGCCATCAGAAGAATGCAGATAGAATACTCAAACAGCTAAGGTGTGTGTTTAACTGATGTAGTTCAGAAAAACAGATAATTTTCTTTCAGCATAGTTGAGTTCTTTTATTGATGAGAGGAGATGCAAGTATCACAAGTAGCTGGAAATGTTTACAAGAAATTAATTTAATTAGAGAAAAGAAAAGCAAATATTTTTAAAGTCATGCAAAACGTGTTCATATAGATGCTTAAGAAGCATAAAACATGGACAATGTCTGTGTGGTAAATGCAAATTATTCTAATTGCACAATTCAATCAAGCTGTCTGTATATTCAAATTCCTCCCTAAAGCATATATGTATTCTTCAAATTCTTTCCCTAATAGCTCATTAAACTCCAAATATAAATGTACATAAATAAATAGACTTAGAATTTTAGCTTCCAAGTCACATCTCTCATTTTTCACACATATCTTATATGCATAGTCCTTATACTCTCAAAAAATGCATGCAGCAAAGAAATACCTTGTGGGAAGTTACACTGATTTCAATCAAAGCTTTCATTTATATTTCTTACAAGACTTGTGAGAACATATAAGGGAATACAGGGTCTGTATTCCCTTTAATGCAAGATCAGCATTAAGCACAAGCAGTTAAAATGACTGCTCTGTGCCCTACTGTCCTGGTCTAGACTCCTCTCCTCCTCACACGCTGCACATCAACTGTGCTGTGGGGAGACTGTAAAGTGTTTGATGAGCCCAGGAGACTGGTTCACTGGTAAGAGAATAATTTAAACTCCTAATTCAAAATCTTGCTGGATTGTCCTCTTTCTCAAAGGTCAGCCTAGCCTGGGCAGATACATTGCCTGCAGAAATACCTGAGAATATAGCCCTTGCCAACCCTTTGGCATGTGCATGAGCACTTCCACTGAAGCCCATTTTCAGAGCAAAGCAATCTGTGTGGCTAGGTGTTGAAGAGATGAGGTTTAAAATGTTGTGCAACTGGAGGTTGGCAATGTGACACTTTTGAATTTCCCTCAGCACCTGATCATTAGCGAGTATCAGTAATGTCACAATACTGAGCAGTGCTGAAAGATGCAATTGGAGGGTCACATTATTTTTGGAGCACGGTGTTCTGAAAAAGCCTATTTCAGTTTGCAAAGCATGCTGATGCAATACCCTGCTGTTGTGTTGAGTAAACATGCTAGTTATGCTTGGCCTCATCCACCATCCACTACACACCCTGAAATATCTGCTGAGCAGCAGTACAACAAACGTCATTAATTGTCAGTGAATCAACAGTAACCGTGTACTGGCATCTAGGACATTTATTTCTTGATTCAAATTGAGCTGAATATGCAGAATTCAGTGTCAGGAAAAGGCCTGGGAACAATGATCCTGACCCAATATGAGTTGCAGTCATGTTCGACTTTATTGTTTCTCTAGCCATGCTTGTATACTTTGCCTAAAAGCAATTGGTCAGTCACACTGTCCATGCACCTAACAGCATTCTGATCGGTGGGCACGTGGCAGGCTCATCCTTAAGGCTTTTCCCACACTCACAGTGTCCTGTATTCAGCATCTTGTCTTCTGCCTTTGAAGTTGGGCAAGCTGCCAGGATCCTCTTCGTTCTGCCTTCAAGGACAGCTAAGGATGCCTGCTTGTGCTCCCATGCACTTACTCAGGGGCCCAGGCTCAGGCCTCTCATGCACACGTACACAGGGCCCGAACACAGGCCTTCGGTCTGTCTTGTTCACCCCATGCTGACGTGTTCGTGAGCTCCTTGTTCGTGCAGCCATTCCCTGACAACTCAGCAACAATATTCATAATTTTTGGTGAAAGGTGTTTACTATTTTATGGATAACAACCACAGTGGCATGACGTTTAACATCTGTTTAACTAAATAGTGGCATCCTGTTTAGCATCTTCATTAATGATCTGGATTATGGGGCACAGTGTAACCTCAGCAGGTTTGCAGATAGCACAAGAGGAGGAGTGCTTGATATGCCAGAGGGTTGTGCTGCCATCCAGAGGGACCTAGCCAGTCGGGAGAAGTGGGCCAACAGGAATCTTGTGAAGTTCAGCACGGAGAAATACAAAGTTCTGCACCTGTGGAGGAACAATCCCATGCACCAGTACATGCTGGAGGCCACCCATCTGGAAGCAGCTCGGAAGAAAATGACCTAGTAGTCCTGGTGGACACCAAGCTGAACGTGAGCCAGCGATGTGCCCTTGCAGCAAAGAAGACAAATGGTTTCCTCCCCTGTCGTGGTTTAGGGTCAGGGCAGCCCCTAAGACCCAACAGACGCTCTCTGTTAACCCCCCTCCCTCCCCAAAAGG
>JANHFX010007087.1:0-35560 GCA_027560015.1 Chloroceryle amazona | reverse complement strand
ATGAGAGGAAATGGCCTCAAGTTGTGTCAGGGGAGGTTTAGATTGGATATTAGGAAGAAATTCTTCACTGAGAGAGTAGTTAGGATACTAACTACCTAGGAACAGGCTGCGCAGGGAGGTGGTGGAGTCATAATCCCTGGTGGTGTTTAAAAAATGAGTAGACATAGCACTTGAGACTATGGTCTAATGGATAGAGAGATGTTAGGATGAAGGTTGGACTTGACGATCCTAGAGGTCCTTTCCAACCCTAATGATTCTGTGATTCTATGATTCTATGAAATGTATTGTAACAGCTTTATTAAACAAACCATCATCAAGAAATAACAAACCTTTCTTTGTCTTGCAGTATTGCTGAGATAGAAACTACTCGATTTGTTTTATTATTATGCTTCAGACATAAGTTGTATTGTGATTTGTGATTCTCCATAACTAGATACATCTGTATGTATTTCAAAATACATGCAATTTTCATTTCATTGCTGCCTCACCTGCTTTACTTTCTCTAGTGAATGGGGATTATTTCAAGATTACTTAGGCTTTTATAAATATGTGACTTTACATTCCCAAAGGTGAAATTTTGTAGACAGAGGCTCTTACACGTGTTTATGTCTGGATTTCTATAAGACATGATGTGCATGTGCAGAAATGAATATCACTTCTTTTCAGGAGGGCAATGGATTCAGTCCATTAACCCTCACAAGCTGGAAGAAAGAGAACCATGGAAGCTGCTTCAGTCCTGAGGCTGCCGTAGCCATTGCAGCAGCTGTTACACAATGTGCTCTTAGCATGGATGAAATAGGTCAAGCTGAAGGCTGACTAGTCCTTGATTAGGCTGCAAAGTGTAATGCCTCAGCACTTCACAACTCCCATGTGCCAAAAGCGCATCTCTGCTTGAATGTTGTGACATGAGTTGCTGTCGCTTATGGCAGTGTTCTTGCCTCATATTGCACCAGTTCCTTATGGATACATCTTCTTAACTGCACACTGGTCATTAACAGATTATTGCTGCACAGCTCATCTGCCTCAGGACAGACTGGCTGGATGTAACTGCACAGCGAGTGTATGATGGAGGATGGGCTGGTTAGATAAGTCACTGCCACCTCACTGTCACTCTTCCTTTCTCCTTTTGTCACAATCCACTCCATTTAGCCAATTCCCTTTCCCTGGCATCCTGTGAGGAATGGAAATGCTCAAGCTTACCCATTTTTACTCAATAAGAAGCGTGAGAGAAGCAAAATGGTGGAAACTGATGCATGATCCAAGTAAAAGCACAGCCCTCAGTCTACAGGACTCCATGAATGAAAGTGTAGCTGATGAAGCAGAACAGTAAAAATTATGGCAGTTAAAAGCCATGTAGGATAAAAGATGTGGTTGCAGTTTTACAAAATGATTGCTTAGTCCTAAACCTCTGGGATCTTTTACAGAATCCAGTTTAAGTTTAGAAAGAAATCTAATTATGAGGCTGTTAACACTCCTAAGTAGAAGCTAAGCTCAGCTCTAAACCAAGACAGCCGAAGTACCTTTGCTGCTGTGTCACTAATTGGTCATTTGGAGCACTGGGACTGCCAGGATTGACATAGTGAAAATGAAAGGCAATTCGTGAGTCACTGATAATTAAGTAGGGAGGAACTAAAGGAAAACCTGCTTTACCACTGGCTTGGCAGTTTTGTTAGCCATGGCCCAGCAGCAGAAAGCAAAATGCTATGCTGAGCCAATGCCAATGCATTTTGTGTGTGTGTTTCCACAGAAATTGAGTAAAAACAGAGGACTGATAACAGATGTTGTAAACTGACCCAAGGATACTTTGACTCTCCATGTAAGACAGTAATATTTCAACGTATCAAAGAACTTTCATTTCACACCTGATTGAAAGCCAAAATATGAAGTCCCAAAACACATGCCACTTTTGGATTATATCAGTCTGAGTAGTCAGCATGCATTAAAATTGCATGTGTCAGATATGGCTGTGCTACATATGTTTAGCTGGTGCTGATAAAACAACTTTCCAGTCTGCCATTGTGGTATAGCAAAACTGAGAAGAAATCATTAGAAAGTGTGAATCTGATAATCTGAGAACATGCTGGCCTTATTAGCTATAAGAAAAAGACCTTGCTCCCTAAGCAATTTCTGCAAACTGTCAAACATCACCAGACGTGACAGCTTTTGCTTGGCTCTGGGATGCTATCCATGCTGTAGACTATTTGCCTGAGGTTCTGCAGATAATGGAAATGGAACAAACACAGCAGCAAATGAACCTGTCTGTCTCACAGGATGACATCAGACTGTATCTTCACACAAAATACAAGTATTATTATGGAAATTGCATCTTGACATTTTGACATAGGAAACACTTCCAGAATGTTTGGAATATGTTATCTAAAATTATTTGTCTTGATTGGGAAAGAAACAAACATACCAATGGGGCAGCAAGGAGATGAATAACTGCATTTTTTGCCTTTAGTGACTAGATACGTTCATTAAAAATGACTGTGTAATGAAATGCGAACACTAGATATCAGGTCAGGGACCAAAAATAGTTATTGACACAGATAGTCTTTGTTAACTCTGAGGTGTGCCCTTGAAGCCAGGCGTATATAGGTGCTATGGTTTAAGGGTTAACAAATTGAGTGGGAGGGACAGGTGACAACCCTAGGACCCAGAGTACACAAAGGGCAGTTGTTATTCCCTCCCCTTCTGTGACATACTCCATTAAACAAGGAGAGGAGAAGTTCCAGGGCTCTTCCTTCCTGAGCTTCAGGAGCTATGAGGTCATCTCTGTTCAGCTGGGCCTGACTCCACATGCACCGTGCAATCTATCACCATCCAAGAGCGGGTTTTGCATATAGTTCTATATCTTTCTTCCATTACTATTCCTTTTTCTGTTTTTCTCCTGTTATCCATTAAATTTGTTGTAGTCTTAACTTCCAGTCTCAGGTGAGGCATTATATCTTTTCCCTTATGGAAAGGGACTAATAGAGAGAAATTCTGTTCTGTGTTTCATGTGGGCTTGCCCTGAGCCTTAAACTGAGACAGTAGGGTATAAATAACACTTGGGGATATGTTCAAATATAGCACAGCCAACAATTGCCACAGCTGAAGCTTCAGTTCTGATTTGGGGAAGACCCCTCTGTGAGCTCTCAAAAAGAGAAAGACATTGTCAGTTACCGATGTGTAAAAAATGAGTGGGAAATATCTTTTTCTACCCACCCCCACCCCCACCTCCACCCACCCTGCCCTCGCTAATCTACAGTCCCTGGAAGTCTGATAACTGACAGGACACAGGCAGAAACTTCTGCCCTGCACATGAGCAATGCTTGTGCACCCTCTCCTTGCCCTCTGCATCTCAGTAAAGCCGCCAATCACACCTTATGCCTGTAGGAGAAAAGCTGCTGATTTTCAGGATTAGGTTCCATGTGACGCTGCTCTACTTTGCCATCAGTCCATTAATTACCAGTTTTCTTTCATTTAGTGCACCAGGTTCCATCAATTCCTGCTCTTGAAAGATGAGAGACATTAAGATGTCAAATGTGAGAATCTCAACAGTTCAGAAGACTCGGGGATTTTATCTGAAAGATGGTCATAAAGTCTCAAAACTGAGAGAAGGAAAAAAATTGCTTACTGAGTGTAATGCAGGTGATTCACACTTCTGAAAAGCTAAACATTATTCAGAAAGCATGGTATAAAGCCCATAACAGAAGTGATATAAAGCAACTGTAAAAAAAAAAAAATATGATCTCTGTATTAAAAAATATATGATCCAGTTTTAAGGAGGCATTATTTCTAACTATGTGTATTTTATATATGCTCATGCATGAAAAAAATAAAATAAATGAACATTGTTAGAAAAAGATTAACTTTAAAAAAGGTGCAAGTGGATATTATGGAAGTTCTTTGGTCCTCCAGTAAACAATATCAGGGAAGCATTAGACGATGCTAAAGCACTTGACCCTGGGGAAGAAAAGGAAGGAAATTGTTGGAAACTGAACTACATTTACTTCCGTTTTCATTTAAAGAATGAAAACCGTTATTACAAGGAAGACATTTTCTCAACAATGTATAATTATATTTTTATTGTGGAGCTGGGGAAGTTGAAGAATTAAGGATGACTTTTCAGGTTTCTACAGACAAAAGAAGGACAAATAGTAATACTACCTTTGGGAAACTGTCTACTGGTTTTCACTAAGTACACCTGTGATTTAAAGTAACTAAAGTGTTACTGATGAAACTCTATCCTTCGGTGGGAACAGGATGAAGGTTTTGAAATGAAGAAGGAAAAGAACATATCCAGAAGGTACTTTTAAAATAAGGTTTTTTTTTTTTAAATGTATCACATATATTTGAATAGTGCTCTTGTATTTGTAAGTTGTATAACTCATTTATACCTTTTTGTTGTTGTTTTATTGAATCCTACATCATTAGGTTGAAGAAGAAGAAAGCAAAAACATATATGATAGCAAATGTCAATGAATCTTTGATATTATTCCTTATCATCCTAGATTGTTTTGTTTTGTTTGTTTTTCTTGTTCAGAGATAATAGTATACCATTTCTACAACGTTCCAGCCTCTACTTAGATTACGAACAGCTTCTTTTCCAGCTTTTACGCACATAAGGATTAATCCTATCTGACTATAATTCTTACAGCTTCAGGGTACTCCATACTTTGGTGATACCTCCCTAAACAAAAGAAGTCAAAATCTGTGTCCACAGAATAGCTTTGGTCTCTGTGTCCAGAGTCTGCTTCCAAGCAAAGGTATTTCTGTCAGAGAAACTGATACTAATGGTTCCTTCTAAAATCAGTGAAAAGAAGTATTGGTATCCAGAATGATTCAGGTCTCACATGTGGAGTCCTTCTCATAGTAAGGCTGTGTCCTGTCTAGTCACTCTATAGGGAGTTTAGTAAAATTACAGCTTAAATATTTCAATTGCATTTCTGAAGTTAGGTGGTGAGATGAATCTAGGGTTGGGTTCACTGCAACAGAATACAAAGTCTTGAGCTAAGTATGTAGGCTACCTATGCAGAAATTAAGAAACCTCATAACCTGTCTGATAATTGTCAACACACTCATTGAGGAACTTCCTTAAGCCAGCAAAGGAGAGGTGGATTTCAGAAATACGCCTGAACCTCCTCCTATTTATTGCCACTGGAAATGTCTCCTTTCCCTCAGAATTCACATTTTTCAGTTTTGGAAACAGGTCCTTCTCTCTTTCATTCCCCTCTTTTAAAACTCTGAGATGATGTTTATGTCCCTCCATTTTTTTTAATTTTTTTTTATTTTTTTTTCCATCTCACTCTACCATCTTCCATCATTGAAATTTAGTTACAATTTGTATCCCATAAAAGCTTAACTATTCTTTTTCATGCAAACTGTAGCAACCAGGAACTGAGTCATTAAACTGTGAGAGATGGTCTCAGACACTTACTTTTAATTTGTTTCTTTCTGCATAGTCCGTTGAATTATTCATTGGGCCAGAGAAAGAGAAGCAAAGCATCAGAAGGACTGTATCTATGTCTGTAAGTATACCTCCCACCCATAAGCTAGATTCTTTTCTGCCTCCAAAACAGGTCGGCTTCATTTATACTGACTAGATAGATCAATTCTTAGCCTTGCCAAACTCCCACTATCTCCTGAACAGAGCCTGAGTGTTATCTATGAGAGACAATGCTCTTCAATAAAAGAAATTACATGTCACCTCACACTAGCAGACAGATGCCCAGCCAGTCTCCATGCAACAGCCACCTTGGAAGCCAAATACCCCTCACTCCCTTCTCCTCTACGACAGTTTTATTGCTTCAGTTTTATTCCTATATTATAATGTAGGAATATCCCTTTGGCAGATCTGAGGCCAGCTGATCCAGAGGTGTCACTTCCCAACTTCTTGACCGTCCTACTTGGGAGCATGAATGGGTAAAGTGGGAGAAGGAGAATGACTTGACTCTGAGCAAGCACTGTTCAGTAACAGTCAAAATATTAGTTTGTTACCAACACTATTTTAGCCACATATCTAAACCACAGAAACACATAGGCCATTGTGAAGAAAATTAACTTTTTGGAGTCCAGAAGTTGTCTTTCAGTCTTCTTATATCTCAGCATACCCACAAAAGCAAAGGGAAATGTGTGCAAATAATGCTTGCCTCCAAAAGTCTTCCTAGTACCTAAAGTACAACACAGTAGCATGATTCCTGAATAATCTTTTTTCCATATCCCCTTCTTTTAAGTGAGTAAATTACCCTGGACTTACCTTAATTAAAACATGAAAAGAGGAATTATCCCAGTGTTTCTGCTGTTGGATATTCACTCCATCAGCTATAAAGAAAATTATGATCATCTATGGAGACTTTTAGGTAGAAAATGCATAAATATCTTTTCAATATTCTACTGGAAAAGTCAAACACAATAAATAGGTTTCAGCTTCTATGAAGTTTTCCTTGCTTGCCAATTTTTTTTAGTATAAATTATAAGCAAGCAGTTTGAAGTTTTAATCATTATTTTAAACCTTTCCATGTATTTTCAAGACATTCAAAGAAATCTCTGTAAGACCTCTGGTGGCCGTAAGCAGAACTTTCTTCGTAAACCCTAGAAATGCTAGTAACTGTTCAATAGCATACATGGGAGTCCCTACCTAGGAGACCTTGGTGCAGATGGCTGCAGACCTTGTTTAAACTACTTTAATATAAATGTACCAGTCACTGTTCCAAGGAAGGTAAATAAGGATTGATTTAATAGCAGCAAATATTAAATAATGCAGAAAACAGAAATATGAACTATATTTACAAAACTCAGCAGATTCCATGAAGAATTATACTTAATGCAGCTAAATTTCATTATAATACTCTCTGCCCATTTGTCCAACTTCTCCAGAGAGAGGTACTTCAGCTTTACATAATCTTCATGCTTTCAATCCTAAAAAAAAATCTAGAGGGATGTATTTAAATGAATAAATAAATTAAAATTTATAGAGAGCAATGTTCATAAACATGATGGATCTAAGAAAAATGAATAAGGGATAAATAATTCATGGCATTTCATTTTGTCACACACTGTCAAACTGTGACAATAACAATTTCCTTATTTCTATGCAGGCACAAATCACAACATGGCAAGACTGAAACAAACAAGTAGCCAAGGAAGACATGGCAATCATTTCACTGGTGGAAATCATTTTAAATACTGTAACAAATAGCAGATGGATCCATTCAAATAATAACATTTAATTCATTTCTCATTATTTGATCTCTCCCTTTTTTCATTTGTTTTCACTTAGAGAAATAGATTTTACAGTCAGAGGCTGTTGTGAAGGTGGATTTATCTACTAAATAGCACAACTTGGGGAGATTCAACCTGTTATTCTAGTGGGCCATTGATGACATCTGCCTTTTCATTATATGATTTCTCCAAGGATATGTGTACATTGGAAGGTGGATATTCATACTGCTCATTTCCCAAGCTGTTAAATACCAGCCAGCTTTCAGCCTGAAGCTCTGTAGCTACATTAAAGTGACTTTATATAAAAATTAAAACTGGACCGTACTAGTTAGTGCAAGTTACTCTACACTGCATCCAGCTCAACTTTGTATGAACATGTCATACTGTTCTGTAGCTTTCTACTGAACCAGCTGTCTGCCCTACAGGCTCCAGGATGCAAGTGAAAAGAACAGGTTTACATCTATGCAAATAAATTCTTAGCTGGATCTCACTCATTGATGGAGACTACAATTAATGTAAGTCATTAACTCTTTTCATAGTTAAAAACATACTTCTTATCTCTAGCCTGAGTGTGTACATTTTCAGGTCCAAGGCAGTGAGCTTCTCAGTAAATTTTCTTTCAAAAAATCTATTTATATATATATATGGTTCCCTTATTTTTCCCTTCAGTGGACTAAAAAGACCATGTTTCTTTAGCACCTTGTATCAGCTATCATTAGCTGAATGTTGCCTTTCCTCAGACAGAGATTCCAGTCTCCATTGCTCACTACATTTTCAAAAAAATACACCCTCAGGCACTTTTTGTGTGCCTTTCACTTGGAAAAAGCTCATCACAAACATCTGCACACTCGCCTCATGGTAAAGTTGCTCCCTAAATTTGTCCCTTGACATGCTTCCTACAAAAACCTCTCCCTATTTCCTACTCTCTCTCATCTATCTGCCTGAGTCTGTTTGCTGTCCCTTATGCCTGACAAATTAACTTCATTTTTTTGGGTCTGTGTTGTCACAGCTAAATTGCTTTGGGTACATTTGTCATCTCATTAAAGGTTAATAGGGACTTATATGTATTACACTGCATTAAAGCAGTATATATGTAACCAGTAATTAGAAGGTAGTTTTAAGAGAATAGCACCTTGACCATCTAGCCTAACTAAGCATTGATTCTGTCCTGGTTTGAGTTAGAACAGAACTAATTCTTTTCAGTCATTTTACTTTTCAGTTCAGTTTTTCTAACTGCACTTTCTGAAGTCAGCAGCCTGTTTTCCCAGAGAGTGTCTTCTGCTGGCAGTGACAACACCCCATGGTTAGAGTTACTACCAAGGATTGGTGTGCAGACCAAGGCCACTGCTGGATCCTGTGTACCCCGCTGGGAGGTGCAGGAAAGTGAAAGGCTGCACCTGCAGGGAGGAACGGACAGGGCAGGTGACCTCAAACTGACCAACAGGGTACTCCATCCAGTATAAAGTGGAGGGATCTGGAGGTTGTCTCTCTCTAGTGGTTCTTGGGCTCTTCTCCCCTCTGCGACTGCTTTGACAGGTTTGCTCAGCTTGGCTCAGGTCCTCTTTCAGTTCCTTCCTCAGAGAATCCGAGGAGGACTCTGTCTGTTCTGCCTTCAATCCCAATCAGTGTGTTCATAAATCCGGTACCAGAATCCAGCTCCTGAACACAGCTCCCATCTGCTGTGGGGCCCAGTCTGGGATTCCCCCAGTGCCTGCTCCACAACATCAGTGGTGACAGTGATGTAATTACCGTCAAGGAGGTTGGTTTCAACACTGGTTTTATATATATTTGAATATATCTCTTTTTTATTATTTCTATTTTCATTAAAGCTGTTCTAGTTTCCTTTTCTAATCACTAAGTCTCTCTCCCTTATTCCCTTTCTCTTTCCCTTTGGGGAGGGAGGGGGGTTAACAGAGAGCGTCTGTTATAGGTCTAAGATGCCACTCTGGCCCTAAAGCATGACAGATTTCAATGTTCAGGATGTGTAAAAGAAAACCATCAAAACCAATAAATACAAATATCAACTATGTAAAATTTATTTATATGTATTTTTGTTATCCTTGTAGATTTCCTCATGATAGATAAGAAGCAACAACAGAATTTTTTCATTGTACATACCTTAATAGCTTGAGCTGTCTATATTCATGCCACTCTGAGATTAGGAATAATTTGTTTATGTCAGTCTGTGAGTGACAGAGTTTGAATCTATGTATGTATATTCAACGCTGAAACACCTTAGAGGAAAATTATTCTATTTAATCCATAACCACAGTTTATTTCAGATATATGCAGAGGTTAACAGACTAAACATTTACATATTTTGAATAAGTAGCCTTATAGCAAAGTTTATAGAAATACATTTATGAAAAGTGAGTTTGTAAATTATGTGAACCAGTTCTTGAAATAACTTGACAAAAGCCAGCTTAAACATTCATTCTTTTTGCACACACAGGTTAACAATTTACTACTGTTTCTTTTTCCCTAAAACATCCACTGAGCCAGTAGCTAAATATTTCCCAAGATCATCTGTAGTTTATTGTTCATGAGATATTTACATTGATGCTTTATGTATTCTCAGACTGAGAAAGGATGTCATTAACCAAGTAAAATACCAGTAGTAGGGCTGAATCATGCTGAAAAAATGTGTGAGAGGCAGAAGAATGGTCTCATTCAAACCAAGACAGATACCAGATTTTGACTAACTAGTTAAACTGAGAGTGTTTCTAGTATATGAAAGTAGTCTTAAGTAGAAAAGACATTCCCTTTTTTATGATCTCAGAGATAATCAGTAAAAAACAATATGCTATGTTGATATATATATATAAGAACCCATGGATTTATGGACTTACCAACACTCACTCCAGACATGGGACTCATTCTATCAAGTCTCACTAATACCAATAACATCACAGCTCTGGAAATGGACCAGTGCTTCCACTTTCTGCTGTTTGGTTCTCATACTGCATGAATTGTTGTACAAGCAATCTTGTAGATTAATAATAGATTTGCATAAAGTTTAATGAGGGTGGTAAGGGAAGACTTTTTTCATGTATGCGTGTGTGAATTGGATGGATGAGTAATTGCATCTTCCAAACAGACTTATTGGTTCAAGAAACATGGATGGATCTGAAATATATTTGGAAATTTTTGAGTACTCTTACAATTGCCTGCTAGTGTATAAACTGAGCAGTAAATGCTTTTCATAGATTTCCAGACAGAAGAAATTATAAAGTTAGCTGTTGATACAATCTGACCTTTTTAACTGATAGCTGAATATATAGAAACAAAATGGATATTTCAAATCCAGCATCTATCCAGACAGAGGAGACAGCAGGCTATGCTTTACAGAGCAACACTGAAACCCAAAAAAGAGTGATACATAAGACAGACTGCTACCAGGACCTCACATGTTAAGAAAAGAGAACAATTTTTATTTCCATGTCCTATGATGACAGTGCTATCACTATGGAAAATAACTTTTCTTCAGATGATTATCTCTCTTCACCAAGCAGTAATGCATCAGCTGTAACATTTGCTAATGGGATTTCAGTGTGCACTGTTGTTATTCCAGTTTCTCAGGCTGAGAACTTTTTGTAAACAAACCTTGAGGACAACTCAGTCCAGAGCTTCATTGAGCATTTTGAACAAGGCCCACTAGAATAGTCTGGAAAGTGTCAGTTCCCTGTGGTTTCAGTGAAATTGTCATTTCATCATTGGAGAACAATATGACACACAATCCAGTCTGCCATTGTCAAAGTTAGTTTCACTCATCATTCAATAGGATAACAAAATAATATGATACAAACAGTATATCTAGAAGTCTTCTGGAGTTTCCCATCTTGTAGTTCAGATCTTGTCAGCTGAAAGGAATTTAAGAATTGGGAGAGGGGTATGTAATACATGCCTTTTTGATTTGAATGTTCTGTAAAAACACGTGCATATATATCTCACAAATTAAAAAAAAAAATGTTCTTCAAATTATAATTCAAACTGTGGTTATGTTAGGAGGTATGATTATCAAGCATAGGAAAAATAAACTTGCATATCTAAGACACCGTTTATCTGAGTTGATCTAATATTTTTCTAATATGTACATGTGAATTATCAGACTTTCTACAGGAGACACCTGAATCGACCCCCAAAATTAAACTTCTGAACACTGAAATATCCATCATCTGCTCATAGAAATCATCATGCACAGTGCCTTCTGATAATTCTCTTGTTTTAGTCAGTCATTTTCTTATAAATACATTTACTGAGCATCTGCGAGGGCAAAATATGTAGAAACCAACCAGCTTGTATGTTTTCGTATTTTGCAGGTGCAGTTTTTATGCAAAATTTTACATAATTGTATCTTTTTGCCCTAGGTGTTCCTGCATTGGCAGGAGGATTGGATTCAGTGATCTCCAGAGGACCCTTCCAGCCCCTGTCATTCCATAATTCTATGATTTTTCTGAGAATAAACCCTAGTATAATCACTAGCATGAACATAAGCATTGTCCTTTTGTAAAGACTTGAAATTAAAGATTCATTATCATGAACATACATGGAACATATGGAAAGCGGAGTAGAATTACCAAAGCATATGCTCTTCTGAAAGCCATACAAGTTATCTAATTATCTAACTCTTTAGTGTTTGCTGGAAATACTGGATGTCAGATACCACCAGGAGCAGTAGCTTTAACTTCTAATACTTAGTTTTGTGCACAATAAAAAGGTTTAGAATAGCACTTGTAACAGATAGTTTTACTGACATACAACTTGACCATACTTTCATTAACACAATGTAGACTTCTTTATATTTCTGTGTTTGAGTCCTGGCATATCTGCTGGAACAAAATTTATTTACTGTAATCAATTATGTGCATGAATTCTGCTGATTTCTTTAAGCACTAACACCAACAACAATGGCTTCCTCACTTGTAAAGTGTTTTCATTTGTAAACTCAATTTATCATAGTCTCCAAATAGCCAAGCTACTTGAGAGCATACTTTTCCCATATTTCACTATTATTATTGAATGGGATTGTGATCCAATCTACACCAAAGTAACACCTATGAAATTTAAACTAAAAGCCACGAAAAGCATGTTACAAGAGAAAAAAATAAAGCTAACCAAAATAATATGAAGAATCAATGTGATGCTTGATTCATGCATATACCCTTTCAGCAAAGGTAGAAATACCTTGGTGGAACTCATTTCATCTAACTTTAGTCATCTAAAACTTTGATATTTGATGTAAATTAATACACTATTCTTTGGTGAATGAAACGTGGTGAATAATTAATGAAGATGATTCATTCTATCCTAAAGGAATCTGAGATAGGTGGAGAAAATTACCTTCTGAAGACTCTGAAGGGAACTGTATATTTCTAGTAGTGAAAACCCAGACATTGCCCCAGCAGCAGGGAGCTGTGCATGGTGTGAGCAGGTTGATGATCTGCTCAACTGAGCAGCACAGATTCAAGGTGAAGTCAAAAGGCTGCAAGCCAAAGTTGAAAGGCTTAGGAGCATCAGAGAGGCTGAGGAAGAGATTGACTGGGGTAGCCAAGCTCTGCCTGCCCTGAGGCTGGAAAGGGAACACCCATTAAAAATTACCGAGAGTCTGGTACCCCCTACATCCTGTACCTGTCAGGCTGAAGGCAGAAATCTAAAAGAAAAGAGGGAGTGGAGGCAGGGCCATGGTCAGGGCAGAAAGCAAACTACTGCCTTGCCCACCTTACCCCACCCCCTCAACAGGGGGCAGTGGCAACAAGTTCCTGCCTGGCGTGGCAGGCATGTCTCCTCAGTTATTCCCCCACCCTCCCAGGTGCCCTTGCAGAACAGGTTTGATGCGCTGCAAGTGCATCCAGCCAATGAGGAAGATGAATCACCTGGCTTAGAAGTGTTCCCAAACCTAAGGAAGCCCAACATCATCTATCAAAAAAAAGGAGGAGTCATTGTTATAGGTGACTCCTTTCTGAAGGGAACTGAAGGCCTGATAGGCAGACCTGACCCACTTCTAAGGGAAGTCTGCTGTCTCCCCAGGACCTGAGTTAAAGACGTTGTAAGGAAGCTTCCTACCCTGGTACAGCCTACAGATTATTTTCCATTATTGACCTTCTACATAGGCAGTGATGACCTTAAAAGAAGAAAACTGAGAGCTGTCAAGAGAGACTTCGGGGCCTTGGGTCAACTGGTCAAGGGAGTGGGAGCACAGCTGGTGTTCTTTTCTCTCCTCTCCATCTCGGGGACCAATCTGGGAAAACTGAGGACGACCAACCAGATCAATTCAGGAAGAAGTCCTTTACATTGAGGATGGTAGAGCAGTGGAATAGGCTACCCAGGGAGGTGGTTGAGGCCCCATCCCTGGAGGTATTTAAGGTGAGGCTGGACGAGGCTCTGAGTAGCCTGGTCTAGTTGAGGGTGTCCCTGCTCACTGCAGGGGGGCTGGACTAGATGACCTTCGGAGGTCCCTTCCAGCCCTAGCCATTCTATGATTCTATGAATTCATGTCTTTGTACCTGGTGCCACCAGCAGGACTTTGGGTTTTTTGACCATGGGGCAATTTACATGAGGCTAGGCCTGATGGCGGCAAATGGGGACTATCTCTCTCAAAGGGGGAGAAGGATTTCATTACAAGAAGTGGCTGGGCTCATTGATCGTGAGCTTTAAACTAGATTCAAAGGGGGAAAGGGGAAAAACCAGGCTCACTGGAAACAAGCCTGGGATGTTTGTGGAGCAGTGTGCCAGCTCCACGGCTATTTCAGGGGAAGTAAGAGACAATGAGCCATGTGACACGGAAGACGAAAGAGATATCAATGAGCTTGGACTCACAGTAGAACCTGGGGATGATCAAGTAGATGCAAAGGAGGAGGGGCATAATGATACCATCAGGCCTTTGTGTCATAAGATGAGGGACGACACACCAGGGTTGGAGGGATGAGGGGGCTAGTAAGGAACTTCAGCCCATTACGCTGCAGCGTTCTGGGGACACAACAGCACAGCCAAAATCTCACAGAGATTAGCCAGGGGTTCCTATGATAGTAACAGCCAACAGGGAAACATCAGGGAAACACCTCAAGGGAATGAATGGGTGTTTCTCTAGAAAAGGGACACAGCCAACTGCCCAGCTGAAGTGCACACAGCGCAGCATGGGCAACAAACAGGACGAGCTGGAAGCTACTGTGCTGCTGGAAGCCTATGACATAGAGGCCACTACTGATACGTAGTGGGACGAATCCTATGACTGGAGTGTGGCTATCCATGGCTGCAAGCTATTCAGAAGGGACAGAAGAGGAAGGAGGGGTGGAGGTATTGCCCTCTGCGTTAAGAAATGGATTGAATGTGAGGAGATTTCCCTAAAGAATAGCCACGAGCAAGTCAAAAGCCTATAGGTAGGAATTAGGGACCAAGGCAACAAGGGGAACCTTGTGGTTAGAGTCTACTATAGGCCTCCTGATCAAGGGGAGGCTACTGATGAAGCATTCTTACTGCAGCTACCAGAGGTATCACACTCACAGGCTCTTGTCCTGCTGGGGGGCTTCAATCACCCTGACATTTGCTGGAAAAGTAACACAGACAGCAGTAGACAGTCAAGGAGTCTCCTGGAGTGCCTTGATGATATCTTCCTGAGACAAGAAATAGACAGACCTACCCAAGAGAATGCAATACTGGACCTACTGGTGACCAATGCAGGAGAGCTTGTCAAGTACCTCAAGACTGGAGGCAGCCTGGGCAGCTATGACCATGCACTGGTGGAATTTGCATTACTAAGGGTCACAAATCAGTCAAGGTGTATAGTCAGGACCCTGAATTTCAGAACGGCAAACTTCCAGATCTTCAAGGAGATAACTAACGGGACACTGTGGGAAATGGTCCTCAGGGACAAGGGAGCAGAACAAAGCTGGCAGATCTTTAAAAACACTTTTCATAGAAAAGAGTCATGACCTGCTGGTCAAGCTAAAAAGTAAGAATGAGCTACACAGACATTGGAAACAGGGACAGGTATTCTGGGAAGAGTACAGAGATGTTGCCTGATGGTGTAGGCATGAGGTCAGGAAGGCCAAGGCATGGTTGGACCTGAACTTGGCAAGGGATGCAAAAAAAAAACCAAGAAGGGCTTCTACAGGTACATCAATGAAAAAAGGAAGGTAAAAGAAAACATACCCCCCTGAAGAGCAAGAACAGAGAGCTAGTAGTTACAGATGAAGAAAAGGCTGAGGTTCTCAACGACTTCAGTAGCAACATCTCTCCCAACAGCTCCCAAGTCAAAAAAGTACAAGGCAGGAATCAAGGTGGTGAAATCACTCCCACTGTATGTGAAAATCAGCTTTGTGACCTGAGGAATCTGAACATATATAAGTCTGTGGGACCCAGTGAGATGCATCCCAGACTTCTGAGTGAACTGGCAGATGTAGTCGCCAAGCCACTCTCACAATTAAGGGGAAATCCTGCCTGACAGACCTAGTGGCTTTCTATGACAGAGAGACTGCATCAGTGGACAAGGAGATGACCTATGGATGTGATCTATATGGACTTCTGCAAGGCCTTTGACACGGTCCCCCACAATATCCTACTTGCCAAGTTGGAGAGATACGGATTTGATGGGTGGATAAGGAATTGGCTGGATGGCTGCATCCAGAGGGCAGTGGTCAATGGCTCAAAGTCCAGATGGAGAGCAATGACAAGTGGTGTCCCTCAGAGGTCCATATTGGGACCTCAATTGGCAATTGAGTTTAATGAGATGACAGGACAGATTGCCCTGACCAGGTACAAGGCATGGCCAGACAAGTGCACTGACCAGATTGTAAGCAGACAGCCTTTTTAATATCCTTATTGTGCTGTTTTCCCAAACTTAAACATAAAGATCCATCCCTTTCCCTGCCTCTGCTTCCTCTCCTAAACATCCTGTAAGATGACCTGTGCAATCACAGAAAGCTCTTCCCCTGAATCCTATATATCCAGGAAGTGACCCCACTTCAGCAGGAAAGGTGTTACAGAGGGTCACTCCTATTGACTCTTCTTGATTGTTTCACACGTGGATCTCCTGGGACAGCCCTGGGAGGAGGCTGCACAGCAAGTCCCCTTCTCTGAGTCCCTGACTGGAGTTTCTGCCCACCCTTTGTCCCCTCTGCTCCTTTAGGCTGGTGAAGATGGACCTTTGATGTGTTGATGGCTCCTGTGATAGGCCTAGGATCAGCCAGGGCAGGGTATTTTTTAATAGTGAATTAGTTAATGTTTGAGAGCATACAGGCCATGTAGAACCACCTGAATAGACGTTCACAAATAGCAAAACCCAGCATTACTAGGCTTATCAAAGAGACTCCACTGAGCTAAAAAAATGTCTGCAATTTCTGGTACTGAACTCTTGATTGTGATCTCAAATGACGTACAAAGATGCTACCGTCTGGATGTCAGTGTAACTGTGCTTAATTAGGATAAACACATTAAAATCAAGAGTAGAGCTTGTTGCTCTCAGGAAATATTTTGTTTGTTTGTTCGTTTTCACTTTCTAGAAGAAAAAGAGCTTAAAAAGAAGGCGATAATAGCTGTTTTGGTACAACTTAGATCAACTCTGATCCAAAAAACAGATCAGTGTTCAGATCTGAATGCTGAATTATTTTTCTCTGGGAAGTCTGCTGATCTGGGTCCTGTACGCACAGCAGGGTTTATTGAAAACATCAATAATGACAATGTGGAGATTCATAAGAGATAAAAATAGTGGTTGAGTGTCCCACAACACATTTCCAAAAGTAAGTCATGAAAATAATGTCAGGGAGCAAAGCTGGAATAAGATTCCCATTGCACCACTTCATCATATATGTTGCTTTAAAAAAGGAAAATGACTGCAAAGTGCTGTATAGTTAGTCTTCATATGCCTAGCACAGCTTTTCCTGGACATTCATCTTAGATCTCCTATGATTTTCTCAACTTGGAGTAAAGTAAAGGTAAACGTGTTCAAAATTATTTGTGCACTTGAATTAGTCCTACTGAGCCACTCAAAACTCTTTTGCTCTGCAATTTTGAGGCAGAGCAGGAACAATATCTTCAATTTTAAGGATCACCTTTATTTCTACCAGGTGTTTATGGTTTGAATTCTTGATTAATGCTTGCTTTGTGCATTTAAAGAATGTATTTCCTTTTTTTTTCTGGATAAGCAGGTTAATTTGAATAATACTGCATTTAAACAATTAAAACATTGCAAAGATAGATATGAGACTACTTTCAAGTGCATTCTCTCCAGGTACTTCTCCCACAGTGCCCACACACCTTTGATTTGCCAACTGGCCAAAACTGCTGAGAGGCAAATAAAATTTCTGTGAGGTACAGATACATCCCCAGTTCCTCCCTTGGAAGCCTCTTGTGCAGAGCAAGAGTGGCATCTGAAGCAATGGATTACCAACTCAGACAGAGAGTAAGAAGCCAATGTTGATGACAGAAAATATCTGTGAAGAAAAAAACACCACAATATCAGTACCTTCTACAAAACTAATCTTCAAGGAACAGTTCTAACAGATTAAAAGAGAAAACATCTCTCAAGTACTAGAATTGTAAAGTATATCCTTATTTTTAATTCATTACTATGGGGATGGAATAGCTTACTTGAAGCCATAAAGTATCTCCAGTGATTTGCTGTCTTCTGTGCTAGATATGGAAAGACACACTTCATCATCAAAGAACAGTTTCTTAATATATTATATTGAAAGCATTAAATCCTGCATGCAGAATACACAGATTAAAATAAATAAATAAAATAAAAAAACAACTCCAAAGAATAGCCAAGTGCTTGTATTTGATTTAAAGATGTTTTCTTTTAAGAATTAATAAATTCTGTATTTCTACAAATCTGCTGTATTAAATAGCAAATCTGGTTAGTAAATGAAAATGAAAACACATAGAAAAAGATTTGCAGCATCTTAATCCTTGCATAGAAAGGTTTTTTGTTATACATTTATATGACAATTTATGAAGTTGTACATCTAAAAGCTATTCCTTTCAATGTGAGGCAGACTTCAAAATTATTTTGAATATGGGTTTTAATCACATTCTGTACTAACTTTTGTCTCCACAAAGGGACAATTTCAGAGGAGGTGACAAGAAAAACTTCTAATTCTGTGTAAATGCTGTACAGTGATGGTTACAAATCTTTGATGAACATGCATTGAAATGAAGAAGTCTTGAATGGTAAAATACCTGTCCCTTTGCCAAAGCAAGCCAAGTCTTCAAGGTTTTATTCTAGGGGGGATGTATCCAAGCAACAGATCACCAAATGAGGGACTTTGAGCACTAGAGGAGATTGCTAAAAGAGTTATAAGACAATGAGGAGCTCAGTGGAAGGGATCCACAGAGATTAAGGAAGCTGAAGTAGAAAAAGGAACAGCAGAACATACTTTCATGGTAGAAAAGTCCTTTCTAAAGCAAAAAGAGTGATGTGAATAATGGACTTTCAGGTGGTTTCTTCAACTTAAAACTGAGGAAAAGAAAAATCTTTTCACAGTTGACCTGAAAAATGATGCTTCATTTTTTTTTCCAGCAAAAAAATAAGACAAAAAAAAAAAAAAATTAAAAATCCATCTTTATTTTGAATCTTCCAAGACTCTCATACATCTTCACATTAAACACAAAACTTATTATGTGTGTGATTTCTTAACACTTTCTTTACACTTTTACATCTTCAACTGATTTTGAAACAAGCAGTTCACATATCTTTCTAACTTTTTAATGGATGAAATTGTTTCTGGATTCACTTTGATGAACATTCTACCTCTTTCAGCTGTGTATTTTCAGTAAATTTACTATTTTCTGAACTAATTTCACCCAGCTGTAACCACATATTCATGTTAATTCTTTCATTTTTACTCTGTGTTAATTCTTTATTTTTTATTAATTTAGAATGTTTAAATCTACTTCCTTGCCCTGAAATGTGGCTGGAGGATTTTTCATTGTTAAAGAAGTTCCTTATATTACATCTCTCCATGTTAACAGTTAACAAGTTAACAGTATTCAAGCTTTTGTGAAAGAAAAAACAAACGAACAAACAACACTCTAATGTTTTATTTAAGACAAGTAACTTCCTAACAAAATGCAAAAGTAATCATTTTTCAATTTAGTACAACTTCTACTGGACAACAAATACCATCAACAATCAACCTAAAATTTGCAGGGCTTTACTCCCATAGATCAAAACAACAGATGCCAAAGCAGTCACTTTTTTGGCAGACTTGAAATCATTGTAATATAGAAATGCACAACCCAGCTGTAACAGCTGGAGAGAAACTCTTAAAGGTCCTAGGAAGGCTGTCAGCATCACAGAGAGCCAGCATCTCCTGAGCAATGAAGAGTCATGGAGCAAGAAGCTGTAGATCAGAAAGCTAAACCAGGGAATGTAACTCTTACCTTCAAATCTCAGTTCCAGTTGGATCTGGGAGCTCAGTTCACAGCTGAGCTTGCCTAGAGAGACAAAACACTGTGTGCTGCACTCAAAATGAAAAGGCAATTAAGTAGTTTCCCTCTTTTCCCTCTATCTGCTTCTATTAAATGATTTCCACTGGATTTGATTTAAACAGCAGATTCATAATACCAAATATTTTGCCTCTGGAATAGGAAACTTTGCACCAACTGGTGAATATTTTCAATATGAATTCACATAGAAAGCAAAACCATTCACTGCCAAGGGCAGGGCATCTATCGTCATTATCAAATTATAAGTTCTGAACAAGTTATTTTCTTTGAAAGTTCCCTTTTAAAAAATAAACTGTAGGAAAAAACAAACAACAACAAAAACCCACATTTACAAGGGAGAATCTGAATTCTGAGAAAACACAATCTTGTATATCCTTAGAGCAAGCAGAAAGAATATGCCCAGAGTAAAGGTAGAATTATTAACAAGTTTTTCACCTGTAGTAAAAAAATTACATTTTGTATTAACAAACTAAATAAATATAATTCCTTTGAAACAAATGTTAATTATTAACATAAATAATTATGTAAGACAACAGTCCTCTGTGCCGAGAACTGGTGTAAACTTTTCACATTATATAAAGATTACGCTTGCTGTCTGAGAAATGCAAACTCAGAAATCATTATTTTAATATATTTTTTGGTCTCATTATTCTTCTGATATTACCATAGAATTGCAGCTCTCCCAGATGACTTGTTCCACAGTTTTGTACTACTTGCTTTCTCAGAAGTAGATGTTGGACTGAGTCAAAAGTAGCGTAAATCTCAGAGTATGATTGCAAGTTTTAAAAACTGCAATCTTATAGGCAAACAAACCCAAACATTTCTAAAAATTAAAATTAATTTTGTTGTCATGGTGTCTGGTCTTTATTTTAAACAATTGGAAAACAAATTAAAATACCACCTCAATCATCTGGTTTGTAAAGATGTGAGCTTTGGAGCACCAAGTTGCTCACAATCTAGTGACAAAGTCCTGTGAAAGCTCTTTGCAGTGACCCTGGGACAACCACTCTCCTCTCTACTTCTAATCTGACTTTCACTTTGAAGAGTGATGCAGCAACAGCTCGGCATATTTTCAAATCATTCACTCAGTCTTGCTGAACAGTATTACGCTTTTCGTTACCATTATCTGATCTCAGAAATCAGATGGTGATCTCAATGCAGCTTTTTTATGACTATGAGTGATTTCAAAAACAGAAATGTGCAATACAAAGATGAGATCTTTCCCTTTGACTGTCCATTATTTTATTTCCCACAGCATATTCCTCAAGCCTTTCAATTGTAAAGAGTCTTGTATCTCCTAGTTCTTTGTTACATCTCTTGCTTTTTCTCATTTATTTTGTAGTTATTTCTCTCCTTATCTCTACAGCTTCTCAAGACTGCAGTATCTCATTAAAACAAAATTGAAACTGTTAACCTCCTTATTCTCAGTAGTTTCTCAAGGTCTTTGAAGAACAAAACAATGCAATCACATATCCGTCAACTTTTAGAAACCTAGATTAACTTTTAGGAATGTTGAATATTTAAAGCAGAACTAGGTAATGCAATTCTTGTTTTGTTTCCACCATGCTCTAAACAGTCCCAGAACAGAGTGTGTTCTAGATGTGAGGACAGAGGTGGAAGAGAAACCTTGAAGTGAACACAAGTAAGAAAACAAAACTGAGTTTACTTTTCCATGGAATGAAATTACCAATAAATCAAGGTTAATTTGAGAATTGTATGCGCAGTTTGCTTATAAAAAAAGACTGTGGCTTACATACCATATTGTCTTGGTATTGGAGAGGATAATGCTAACTTGCACGTTTTGGTAAACTGAAAGAACAGCTGAGTCTCTGGAAGAGACTAAGTCACTCCTTCTCTACCATAATGTATATGATCTGTTCTTAGGCTTGACATACTCCTCTGTGCTAGTTTGTTTATCAAATTAGAAAGATGTTGGTGACCTGGTCAAAAATCCAGGACTTCACATGATTAAGTTTTCGTCGACACTTTTCGCTGAATTCTGTGAAGCTGTGCAATGTCTGTTCTGGGGTTTGATTCCATGTCTCCAGGCAGAATTCTTTACAAGGCAAAAAGCATTAAGCAGTCACTATGGGAGAGAAAAAAAAAACTATCAGGCAGAGAGCAAATAGGGCAAAGAAAAGATTGAGAAATTCTCTCCCTAACAAAATACAGAGGCAAATATTAGAAAAGAAGATCTATCAGCATTCAAAGGTTAACAACAAAGTCAAGCATAATAGCCAGTGCAAATGTTTGAAGTATAAAAATGGAGAGTAAATTTGAATGCCTTTGAATAAGATTTCATTATCAGTTAACATGAGAACTAAATGAGCCGAGTATATCTTGAGTTTGGTAGAGTTTTTTATACAATGTGTCACAAAATCAGAATTAAAGAAAATGATGCTGGAGGAGCATAATGTGAATAGTGGTTCAAAGATGGCTAATGCAAGGCAATGTTAAATGGAAGAACACTGGTTTAGGTGTATTAGGTCAATTCTGATTTAAAATTTCTATTCATATTCTAAAAGAAGAGGATAGATGGCATATTAGTCATTCTTACAGATGATAATTAACTAAGAAAAGTTGCAAGTACAGTGAAGTGAGAAATATATAAAGGAATATAACACCTTGAAATGAATAGAAAATATAATTCCTCTAGGGACAAGCTCCTTAGGAATAATATTGATAATATAGGTAAGATAAAATTTCCATTCCTAGGGCAATCAAAAAAAAAAAGTTTTGAGAGGCTAATGTTTTATCAATATGGTGTTCAGCGTTCTTGGCTAACACTTTCTCACTGAGACCCCAGTTCAGATCAGCTGCCTAAGAAACCTTGAGGGGCTCACATCTCTACTCCAGTATCTTCTCTTCTAAGACTGAGCTAGGCATCCTTCCCCAAGCAAAGTTTGTTACACCTTTCCAGCTACTTCTATATGCAACACTCTTCCAGGGACTCAAACACAAGCCCTTAGTGAACTGACAAGCCATATCTAATTGACCTCCAGAATGGCTTGCACTATTGCTTTGCCCTGTGGTTTCCCTTGAAACACAAGAACTACTGCTGGCAGAAGTTAAGATAATTTGTTTTGACAATGTAAAATTAGAGTTCTGGCTGTCTTCACCTATTGACTGTCTTAGTCCTTAACTAAACTATTTTCCAGTGATTATCTTACTGTGAGGAGAACTACTATCTCCTGCCTGGAAGGACTGTGTTCAAACAAGTCAGTACTTTAATACATCGAATCATAAATTTCTTTTAAAAATTATAGTCTCCCACTCGTGTGTTACACAACCACACAAAAGGATTAATACCTTTTGTTCATTATTGATTCTTGTCTTAAATGTGACCCCTCATCCAGTCTCTGTCACTATGAAACTAATCTTCACTGAAAGCCATTTAAACTCACACCCACTGAATTATACCCTCCTGACAGATACTGCTGTCAGGTAGGCCAAAGCTAACCCAAATAAATCTGGTGTGTAAACTCCTCTACTCTCATATTTTTCAGGTCCCAAATGGAAGTAGTGTGTCTTCTATCATATTTTTCTGAATCCATATCCTGATATTTGTAAACAAACTTCTACCCTGGAAAGTTCCTTACCTGCCTGGGAGAGGGTCTGGAAACATGCTCTTGCTATTGTGGTCTAAAATCCTCTATGCCCTCCCAGACTTCTATTCTGGCTAATACAGTCCTCATTTTGCCTAAAAGCAGACTTAAAAAAAATCAAATCAATACATTGATTGCCTAGATCTGGCTGGTACTCCATTAAAATTTGACAAATATTTCAAAGCAGGCATCTGCAATCAGCAAAGTGCACTGAAATTTATATTCAATTTACAAATCATAAGTTATACAGAAAAATGAAATCTGTATTCTTGGGAAGGGGGATACTCCAGCTTCCTTTTGGCAACTGGAAGTGGTGTGTGGTGCATTTCAGCATATTTAGGAAAGGATCTTTTTATATCCACCTATTACTGCTTAAATTTCCTTCTCTGCTGGAGAATACTGATACTTAGGTTATGTTAGCAAGCGTGATGCATTTGTTTGTGTTACATGACAAATATATCAAATGTCTTCTTTTAAAGCATCTGTGGGAGATCTAATTTTTGTGCACTTGTCCTGACACATCATTTAGATTGAGCACAAATATAATTATTTGAGTCCTCTTACCACCAGATCTCTTTTTCCTTTTCTTGTGTGTTAAGTCACTGTGAGAACAATGCACTTGACTATCTTACCTTGTTGTCTTCTGTTTCAGCTATATAATTTTCATTTTAAGGACATTACCTTTGTTAGTTTATCTTTAACCAAGCTGTTGCAGTTCAGTCCACTCATGTTTTTATGATGATGTTCATCTACTTCTTCTATCTGAACTAAATTTATGTAAACTGTGGTGTCATTTTTATCAGTAAAAATAACACACCTCTCCCAAAAGGAGAAAAGGGTATTTGCCCAAGAGATTGCTGGGCTGATTGACAGGGCTTTAAATGGGAAGGGGAGGGGGATGATAACAATAATATCGGGAATATCTGTCCAAAGAGGCAGGATGACACAACAGGGCTGGAGGGAAGGGGTGACTTATCTAAGGGCCTTCAACCTGTTGTCCTGAGGCATAACGTAGAAACTGCAGTACAGGCAATGCCAAGCAGGGGTGAGTCAGGGGCTTCTGAGGAAAGAGGAACCAACAGGGTAGTGGCCATGAAACACCTTAGAGAAACAAAGGGCTGTCCCTCTAGGAAGGTGACATGACCAATGACCAGCAGCCCAGCTGAAGTGCTTCTACACAAATGCACACAGCATTGGCAACAAACAAGGGGAATTGGAAGCTACCGTGCTACAGGAAAACTATGACATAGCGGCTATTACTGAAACCTGAATATTACTGAAATTATTCAGCATCAACCATATGTGTTATTTTCCCCCTTGTAGTTAGTAAAATGTTTTTTTTCATACACTCCTGTACATTGCTTTAGCTAAAACATAAAGGAAGGTTCCTTTTGCCTTTTTTCTTTCTTGCAGTGTAACTTTGAGTTGTAACTGAAATTATGCTTCCTTATTTAATTTCTCCCTTGGAATAAGTGGAGGTTGCTTAAATGGATGGTGATGGGATGAATCGGGTCTCCCACTTCTGCTTTGCTATATCATTAGCATGTTTCTTTTGAAAGGAATCATGAAGCTTTTCCTCGGCTCTTGACTCCTTTTTCTGAATTTACCTTCTTCACCTATACGCCTACATTGTTGGGGTTTTTTTTAGGTTTAGCTCATTTTCCTCAATCTCAAATTTATCTGTTTTCCTTTTTACTATATTTTCATGCTTTTTAGTATTAGTGCTTGGTGCAATACCCATGTACCAGTTTCTATATTAAAATGATGAATGTCCAATTTGCCCTCAGGTGAATAATAATCTGTTCATCTTCTGCCACAAAGATTATATGAAGGGATTCACCAAAGCTATCCACATCATTTTGTATATGCTATACATACTTTTTGATGATTGTGACTCTTACATCATATTAGGTCCTTTTCCTAGGAGGTTTTTCCCCTTTGCTTTAGGTTGTGCTTTGTTTCAAACTGGATAGTGGCTTTGAAATTTGATGAGCAACAAACATGAAAGGCTGGTTCAAATTTTCTCACCAGGGGTTAATTTTGAGTCTAAGATTTTGTTCTTAATCTTGTTTCAGGTTTATGAAAACCCTTCTGTGACAAACTTCTAAAATGTTGGGTATATTTGTATTCTTTGGTTTAAAATATAACTCAGAAGTTTAATTTTAACCTACAGTGCATTGTTCACTTTTCAATTACAAAGTTTCTATTGAACTGATGCAGAGTAATGTGTTCAAGAAAATAAATAATTTGGAAAAGCAGTTATTGTAAAAGCTATTATGAAAAATAAAACCACCTTCAAATTATATTCCACTTCACTAACATGAAGAGATGCTTGAAATTCTTATCCTTATTTCTATGAATTTTATCTTTGATGAAATCAGGACTGATGAAACTGTTTCTTCATTCAGGTTAATCTGCACATACTCCTGGTAGCCTGTAGTGCTCAGGAACTGTTCTGGACATATACTTCTTTGACACAAATTCTTCAGTGCAGATAGAATATATTAGTACAGCAGAAAAAAAAAACCCTTGGCTTTCTGTAGTTTATCCCCAAATTGTAGTGGGAACTACAAAGGCTGTTTTGGTTTGCTAATGTATTGTATCACCTTGTATATGGAGTAAGATAGGAAAAAAAAAGTAGAAGGATTCATTCTAACAAGTGACTGAAGTTTCGGCTTTTACTACAGGAAAGTAGTGAAATAGTACAGAAATAGTAGTACGGAAATAATCTGTAGAGCTACTTTTAAAACGAAAAATGTCCTATCATGCTCAACCTTATGCTTTGCACTCAAGCATGGATTTTATCTGCATGCCCTTGTCTCATGCAGAACTTTTCTAAGAAAACAGATTTCCTCCATTTAGGGGTAGTATTAAGGAGATCTATTGATTTTGGATTACTTAGTAAACTAGGCAATAAAGATCTATCCTTAAAGATAACAGTCACCCTTCCTAAGAAATGTCCTATAACAGTTTATTGCATTAAAGTTTGAGGGGCTGGATTATTCTCCAGAACACAGCATCCAACAATCAATGGCAATACTTTAGATATTGAATTTATCATAAGAGAAGAAAATGAAATATTTTTATGAACTAAAAATTTGAGACAGCAAAAAGACTATGAATTAATGGTTTTCACTCCAGAGTAGATTTTTCTAGATTTCCTACATTACTAACAAGAAGCTGAGGGAATGGTGCTCGAGGAAGTAGACAACTGAATGACATAGCCTTCAGGTGAGCTATGCTGTGAACAAATGCTATGTCAGCTGTTCTGCAGGGTGGCACCACCTGTGGATGCTATTCCACAATCTGTGCTACCTCATGATCCAGCACTATGGTGAGCATGAAAACTAAAAAAAGAAAACCCAAAAAACTAGCCTCATAAATGCCATCCCCACTATAGGCCTCAAGAGAGAACCAGAAGACCTCATCTTCTAAAGGCTTTTTTGTCTCTGTTATCTATGATCCACTGTTGGAATTAATTATGACAGGTTTTATTACTACAATATTTTAAGGCTAAAAATAAATTGGGAGACTGCTATCATTTGCATTGCCTGGAATCTTTGGCGTCTTATTAATGGCATATTACTAGAACAAAAGTTCTAGCAACTCCAGTAACTTCAGAACAAAATGGAGTATTTACTTTCTTTCTCCATGTTATAACACCATAGAAAAAGTAAAATAGTGTGGTGTTATAGTTTATACTTGGTATAACTTAGTTTTTATGTCAACAACAGTGTAAACTGTTAGGAGTGATTTCCAAGGTCAGTGTCAGCAGTGATATTATTCTGGGAATAACCCTAGCAAAATAACACTATATGTTTTTTACACTTCAGCAGCATGACTTCTCTAAAGATACTAATTCGTAGTGATCAAGGGTACCATGTTAGCAACATCAGCACTGGGCACATATGGAGAAGAGAGAATGCAATTTAACATTCACATTTGGCACTCTCAGTTGGATTCATCTGATTTACAAAGGAGGTAGACAAATGATGCAGCCATTAATAAAGATGCTTCGCTATCATAGATGATCTTATGAAGCTTATATTTTAAAAGATCAGATCTCCTTATCCCTCAAAATTCTGTTATTATTTTTTAAACTTTATGGCGAGCAAGTTAGCTATTAAGATGCAATAATAACAACACAATAATTAAAATACAGTAACACCTCAAAACCTAGATATGTTCCCTTGTTACATTATTTTCAGAAAGCCTTTAATAGAATGAATATTGATGTTGCCCAGATTAAGACTTGTTTGGATAACATCCAGCTCCCTGGAGTTCTAGTTAAGGATTCCATTGCTTTGTTGGATCAGATTTCACAGGATGAGGTTAAAGAGGCAATTGCCTCTTTAAATTATCAATGGTCCCTGGGGAGGAATGGCTTGGGGCTTACTTCTGTGAAAATCTCTCAGTAAAAAGAAAAATTTTCAAATACTGACATTATAAATTTGAAGACAAGTTTAACGGCCTTTGAATAAATAGAAACAAAATGTACCTGTGGAACATCAAAACCAGTTTCCTTGCTATATGTTAATCACAGTTCTTAGTGTGATATTTAGAAACTAATAAGCGGCTAACAGATTTGTGCACAGAATACTGACAAATTAGCATCATTTAGAAGACTAAATGGAGATAAGGTTTCCCATATTATGTTAATTGGAAAAGAACCCAACTCTTTGCTTTTTGTTTTACACACCAATATACAAAGCTACTTTGTGCTCTAGGATCTTCTAATGGACCAAATAAATTGTGATTGATTAAGAAGTTCCTTAACATCATTTTAATCAGACTCCAGCCCAGCGATAGGCATAGTAACTGAGGTGTTCACTAGTCATAGATGAATTTGTGGAAAAGCAATACAGCAAAATTTATTAAAAATACAAAACTACTACATTTGTTTCATATTCTTGACCTCCCTATTTCAGGTGATTGTTGAAGCCCCAAGATAAGCTTTTTATGTGCCCTATGTTTATTTTCTACATTCTTTGCAAGGTACCTGCAATTGGTCACAATCAGAGGTAGGATGCTAGGCTGCACAGGCTTTTGATTTGAGCTGAAATGGCCAATCTATGCTAGTTTTAGACTAGAGGCAGCTGCAATTCCACTAGGACTGTTGGCAGGGCACTTGCAAGATACTTCGCAACCACAGGAACAGGAGATGAGAGAAATTTTGGCTCTGCAATATTTCATCAATTTAAAGAAAGTTTCCAGAAACCAGAGCGGCTCCCAAGACACAGATAAAAACTACCTTTTGTCAGCTGAAAAAAAAAAAAAAAAGAAAGAAAAAAAAGAAAATTCAGAGTATTATCATTCTGGACAAGATTCAGCTTTATGTTCACAGCATTTATCCTCTTTGGGTAATTTTTATTTATTTTTTTTCTATTATATATATTTTAGGATATTTTCAAAAGTTCTGTTTGAGGAAAATTGTTTAAATATCTTTTTGGAAAGCTGCATTGGTTTTCATTGCTCCGTGAACCCCTTAAATTAATCCCACATGTGCACAAAATGTTTTGCTGGTTTTCTTGCTGGTTTTCTATGTCAGCACAGGCTAATGCTAGCAACTATGCAGACATCTTCTGTGAACAGAGCTACAGATACCTGCCATCAATGAACAGGAGATTCATCTCTGCTCTGTAGCTTTCAGCTCTCAGATGAACAACAAAGATTTACCCCTTAATGTTTTTATTTTATCTACTCTATTATATCTTATATGAATGAATTTTCCACTTTTATATATTTTTTAATATCTCGAACCATATCACCCACCTCTCCTCCCTACTTTTTCTCATTTTTGTTGTCTTTATAATTTTGTCTTTATCTTCTTTTCCAGGTTTTCACAACTCATATCATTTTCATTACATTACCAGTTCTGAAAACAGTGAGAAATCTGTCAAGAATGGATGTAAATGAGATGTAATAGAGGAACATTTGAGATTTATTTTAGCAATCTGTTTGATATTAAAGGGATAAGGAGGAAGGAGAGAATGCTTGTTTAATATATATATAGAGAGAATGCTAGGCAAACTGGAGAACAATATATAAAGATCAGTCTATTCTCCTCAGCATCGGCTGCTCAGATTAGCATGTTCAATCAAACCTTTACTACCTATAACATTGTGCCAGATGTGTGCCATTTTTAAAAATGGAAAGGCAGGATTTGTTCATGAATATCCTCCACAGTTATTGACATTATTATTTATTCAGGAAAATTTATATGCTTGGTTCTTTATTAAAGAAAGTAAAAAGCACAAATCTTGGCTTGAAGATTTTATGATGCTGAGCCCTTCTGCACTAAATCAAGCAGGTAGACTTCTGCCAGACAGAGATGTGCGGATGGTAATGTGTCTCTTCATGACGCCAGGAATTTGCTGCTATAGGCAACTTGCAAGGTCAGGCCTTTCTTAAACATTCAACATAATGAATGAAACAAACCATCACTCTTGATTCAAAGGAATCAAAAACCACACGGCTTCTCACACATATATTCTAACATCTCTTCATTTTGAAATACATTATAAAAAACAGACATATTTATTAATTACAGCTGCATATTGCTGTCAATTGCTGTATTCTATTAGCTTCTTACAAATTAAGTTGTGGTGCTTGCACTGTTGAGCGGGTGCTCATAGACCAGGAGTTTGGCGGAGGCCATTTTCCTTCATATGAGAATTTTTATTGCTCACAACCATGTAACACAACAGTCACCAAAGCACAGCCCAAGCCAAAGGCCAGTGGAGTTCCTCAACAGCAGGATATGATGCAGTAAAGACATGGAAGTCTGAGAAAAGCATAGCTGGGAGAAGAGGATAGAGCAGACCATGTGAAATAGAACAAGTTATGATGCACATGTAGAGTGATTTGGCAGCAAAGACATAACATACTGCATCAAATGGCAGGTTGATTTCCAACACAGAAAACAAATGAGTCATTATGAAGCATATGAAGTGTGTGGGCTTGAAAAGCAAAATTTTGGCTATGGACAATGTGGTTTAGGAGATCCAAAGCTGTGTATGTTCAGCAGAATGAGGACTGTGCATCACTGGAAATAATTGAAAGTCTTGATTAATATGTCATGTTTACTACTCTTAAATAAGCTTCTCTTTACTAAAGCAAAATATCCCACATTTCTATCAGCTCCTCTGACTATGGTTCTAAGTGATTCTCTCTGGTTCCTGATAATAATGCAAATGTGGTACTATAGTACTGAATTAGGCTGAAGAAATACAGGAGAAGGAAAACCAGTGTCAGGATACAGAGAACTAAGAGATAGTAACAGAATAATAATAATGTTTGTTTTGTAGGAGAAAAACAGAGGCAAGATCCTACCAATCTGAAGCTAACTGAGATAGTAGTAGATTTAAAGTAACCCATGTAATACTGGTATCTTTCCTGGAACCCTACTTTAAATTATATAACCCTACATGTGTAGAACAGAGAAGTTCTTAGATACATATGAAATAGGAATATTTGCATTTGGTTTCAGTTTGGCTTTACAGTTACAAGGAACTCAAATGACTAGACCTGTGTCACACTGACTCAGCAATATGACAAGATTAGAAATTTTATTAATATTTTATTGTGAAGTAAACTTATCAGACTCCTCTAGTTGTTTTTTTTCAAATGCCTTTTCATTTTGCATGCTGTATTGTATAATGACAAAGACGCTCCTGAACAAATCATCAGACTCCACAGTACCACTAACTCTCTAACCATAGTAAAGGCAGTTTTCTGACTCCGTATTATGAATTTGTCATAACTTTCTGTTCAAGAAAATGATCAGGAATTCAGAGACTTGATACCTACATTGTGTAACCTAGTCAGAAAAATATTTGTAAACTGCCTATTTGAAGGTCCTAAGTCAGGCATCACAACTACTTTGCTATAGGGAGTCCAGATATGGAAGCACACAGTAATATTAACTTGACACTTCTCAAATATCTATTTACATGCTTTGTTGTCATAACATTTGTGCCATTCATCTCTTGTACACAGCCTGAATACAGCTTAAGTGACTCTGTATTGTATAATACATGATACACCTGACTCAGCTTGTCATGTAAGAGTTGGGTATCTCAGTCAAGACAGTTATCTTTGTCAATACAGAGACCAGAGACATAAGCACAGTAGTAGAATGAGTGCAGCTCTTTTCAGCAACTGCTTTGTTAACATGAGCTGTCATCTGATAGCACTTATCTTTCTTCAGCAGTTGCACTGTAAGCTAAAGGGACTGATTTGAACCAGACTCTCAATTAGTGTTAATTAAAATTAACAAAAATGTTTCCACTAATATTGACAGAAATTGAAAGCAAAATGAATACTCTGGATTTCCTTCTTACCAAGCTACTAAAGAGCAGTTCTTCTCTTTTAACACACCTATTCAAAGGAAAAAAAGAAGAAAAAATACTTCCTCGATTTTAATGTTTTATGTTGCTTCTCTATGGATCATTAATCAAATGTTTGTCTGTGGAAACAAAGTAACTAGAATAAAAATATCACAAACATTTGTAGGCACCATTCTCAGATTAGCAGTCTTACCTACACTATTCTGATGGCTTTTAAGGTGAAATGGGCTGAAAGACAGACTGCGGTACGTAGGTGTGGTCTAGTACAGTGTACACAAGCAAAGTCAAGCCTACATTACAAGTACTATTGCATAGGCTGATACCTCCATTTAATTGCTGTTTTAGAACAGCAACAAAAATGTGACAGTTTTCTGTGTTTCTTTTAAAGTTACTTTCCCTTGCTCCAAAAATTTTTGTAAATTTATACTTTTTTTTTAACATACTACTTTTCAGCTTTGTAATGGCTCATTAATATTGCACTTCAAAATACTAGTTTTATTTCGGTTAGCTGATAAAGCTGATAAAGTATCAGTCCCTCACAAAGCCCAACCCATAATTTTCTCAGCAGATCGGAAAAAATGTATATCCATACATATAGTTACCAATTTATAGTCAAATTCATTTCTCCCTTCACAAAATATTTTTAATTAGGAATCTGCACAGCAGATTAATAAAATCAAAGAGACAATTTTGGTAAAACTAAAGGTCAGAATGTTTTTAATATGTACTCCAAGAGGTTTACAGTACAAATTCATCTTGCAACAGTGTTTTCCTGAAAAAACATGTTTTGTAGAATGTTGATTTAAAGCAGAGAATCAGCAGATATAGTATGTATTAGCATAAAATACATGCCTTTGTGTCCAGCAAGGAATGAATTTTCTTTGTTTCACTGCAGGGTTTTTCTTATCAGATAATCTGAACGATATGTAAGTAATCTGTGGACATACAGAAGTTAAAGGCCTCATGCAACCAAAGAGAATCATTAGTAAGGCTATTATGACTCATGCTAGATTCAGAGTATCTCTTGTATTGAGTTTCTCATGGACATCCTATCCTCTTTTTTTCTGTCAACTGACTGCATATAGTGTTTTTCAGCTGTCATTAACAAGCCAGGTCAGGACAACAGTAGTCAAGTTTATGTTGCTTGACAATCTTCATTTCTCACCTACTTGACATAGTGATTTTCCTGCTCTGACAGCCACATTTCTCTATTTTCTATCAAGGAGTTTTGCACTTGAGATGTTTCATTTAAAATTAAAACATCCAATATCTGACAATCTTATTTGAAACCTCCTCAAGCTTTATATTTATCCAAGATGTAAATCAAGCTGATTTTGATTTTAAATCAATTTGAGGCTTTTAACTGGTGCTATTTTTTACAATAATTTTTTATCATTCAGGTAGCATCTGATCAAATCTGTCACTGTGGTAGAAATGTTTTCTTGGTACATATCCCCCTCCTTCCCCTTTTAATATAGTCATACCTGGCAACTGGCCATATGATTTTCAAGGCAACTCATAACTTACCTCATATGAGGGAAGCAGAAATAAATGCAGCTACTATATTATTAAGAGCAACTATAGTGACTGAAATCAGGGCAGGAACTAAAAACTTTCAGTAGCCTTTAAAGAAGCAGTTAGTAATTTGCTTTCTACAAAATCACCCCTTCAAAGAAGAAAAAAAAAAATAAAAAAATGATACCTTATAACTAAACCAAGCTGTCAAAATAAGTATTCTTAAGAAAGAAGGATAATTTAGTTTTGAGAAAGGAGGACTGATATCTGCACAGTCATGACTCCCACACAGTGCAGTTAAGTATTCTTTTCCACTGCAGAACATTGGAGCATCATATATGTTCTTGACATTTTTCTTTCCGATACTTAAACTTAGTAGATTCAATGCTGGACACATGCATGTGAACAAATATTTCAGGTCTGCAAGTTATATCTAAGGCTATTGACAGTATAACCAGCAAAACCCTTTTGAACATGTGTAAATAACTTTCCAAGAAGCTTCAAGCTTCAAAAGTATATGAAATGTCGTAACACAGCACTGCAGAGGTAAATGTGCACTCAGAGTGCTCTCTCTCAGAGCTGGAATCCACTGCTTCAGTACCTGTCCCATGACAGGGCTAATGGTAGATCTGAACTTGATCTAACCAAAATGTCAAACAGTATATTTGCACTAATTTCAGCTTGTTTTATTTGGAATGCAGAAAAGAAATACATAAGCTTCAGCCCTGAAACTGGCCCCATGAAGGAGCAGTAATTGCTTTCTCCCACTTAAAACAAATAGCAGGTATTTTGCTGTGAGTCTTTAATAGTTCTAGAGGACAGATTTAGTAAGCCCTAATTGCTATCTTTTGTAAAATCCTATCTGATTTCTTTGAGCTTTCTTCTCAGAAAATAAAGATGCATTATAGCTTTGATGGGGAATCTGAGCATTTATTCTGTCCTTTTACTTCAAAAGCAAATTCATTCTATTGTTACGTTACTGACTATGAACTAAGTATTAACTGAAAATACATCTCTGTAAATAAATACCCATGAGTTCTTTAGAGTTAACAAAAGCCACTCCTTGGTAAACCATAAACAACAACTTTTCAGTTGTTACTGACTCTCTCAAAGCTATTTACCTCATTCTTTAAAAAATAAGTCATACTATCAAAGAGAAAATAGGTCATATTATGAAATTTGCTGGCTAATCAACAGTAATGTTTTGTGACTCCTACATAGGCACTGTACTACTTTTCATGCGGTATGATGTGGAGAACCATATCTCCAGTCTAAATCAGATGTAACTGAGTAAGTCTGGGTGTGGTTATGCTTCATCCACTGCAGTATAAAGCTAGTTTTTTAAAATTCTTTACACTATCAGTAGTGTAGAAAAAAAATAATTTATGTTTTCCCAAACTATTGTATAAAAGGAAAGCAATTACTACTCTCCTAAGGATCTCAGAAGAAAAAAGAGTAATAAAAAATCACCTCTTAGAGACTCAAATATCTTACTGAGGACAAAGATTGGTCGAAAACCCAATGAGCTGTTATTACTCGTGTTGCGGTAAACTCTACGTGCATATATTAATTTTTAAGATTCATTTATTCTAAGCACTGTATGCACACAAGGGGGAAAAGGATGATCCTTGCCATCAAAGCAGCTGACATTTAATACAAACTATTACAGGAATTTTAACAGACTGGAAGAAGTGATATTAGAAGATATAGAAATAAAAACCAAGGTATTGTACAACTTGGTGATGGGTATTACAACACAATCATTATAGTATAAATTGAAGCAAGGAGAAAAGATCCCTTAGCATGTCTCTTTAGTAGATTTACTGTTTTAGGCACCAATCAGAGAATCACAGAATCACAGAATTACTGAGGCTGGAAAAGACCTCTGAGTCCAGTCTATGACCTAACGCCATGACATCAGATAAATCATGCCACTAAGTGCAGCATCCAATCTTTTCTTAAACACTCCAGGGATGGTCACTCCACCACCTCCCTGGGCAGTCCATTCCAGTGTTCTATCACCCTTTCCATGAGGAAGTTCGTCCTAATATCCAAAAGCCTCCCCTGGCGCAGCTTCAGGCCATGCCCTCTCGTCCTGTCACAAGTTGCCTCAGAGAAGAGTCTGACCCCCACCTGACTATAACTTCCCTTCAGGTAGCTGTAGAGGGTAATAAGGTCCCCCCTGAGTATCCTCTTTTCCAAGATGAACAACCCCAGATCTCTCCACCTTTCCTCATAAGATTTTCCCTCCAGTCCCTTCACCAGCCTCATCGCTCTCCTCTGACCCGCTCCAGCATTTCAATATCCCTCTGGAAGTGAGGGGCCCAGAACTGCACCCAATACTCGAGGTGAGGCCTCACCAGTCCTGAGTACAGGGGGAGAATTACATCCCTAGACCTGCTGGCCACACTATTCCTGATACAAGCCAAGATGCCATTGGCC
>JANHFX010007086.1:550-64308 GCA_027560015.1 Chloroceryle amazona | reverse complement strand
AAATATCTTGGACAACATTGGGAGGCAAGAGAGAAGTTTTTATTTTGTTTTTTATTAAAATTTTTTCAGCAAAAGAAAACCTTCCCCCCCCCCCCCCCCCCCTTTCACCGCCAGGTAGGCAGCAGCTCTTGGGGACAAGGGAGCTCAGACTGGAAGCAGCCTAAGTTTAAATTATCTTCCTCCAGACTTTCTGATCATGGCATTTTGCACATGGTTGCGATACTTAGACTATGGGCTGGTGGAAAAATTATAGTGCTTAGGATTATTTATGATATTTCCTTCCTCTAAAGGAGCATTTTGAACTTGCCTCTAACATGACCTTCCAGGTTTTTGTGCAGCTCATGACATCTCCAAGATGCAGGCATGGCTTTGACTACCTCCCTCCACTTGTACCCACACAGGAATTACAGAAAAAGTTTATACTGAAAGCTGTGCTAGGTGAGTGTGAAGACATTGTAACCATCTGTGTCTAAACCTACAGAATACCAGCAGAAGCAACTGTTGTGTTGTTGCTTCCATCTGCAGGTGAGCAGCAGCATTATAACCACAGACCAAAGAATGCAAACAATTCTAAAGGAATGCAAAAAGGGTTTGCTGAGACAAAGGCAACAACATCCAACCAAGTAAAAGCAGGAAACCTAGGTGCACAAAACTGGTGAGGGCTTCACCTTTCTGTTTTTCAAGTCCATTATTAACAGTGAGGAACCATTTCCTTGTTTATCCTCATTTATTACTACTACCAAGGTCAGGTATAGTCCAATGCACAGGTAAAAGTTGTGCCCATGCAGCTGAGAGCACAGGAGCTTTCTAAAGCTGATCACCAGGTTGGTGAGATGCCAAAATTTAGAACATAAGTCTGTGAACTTACCAACACTTCTCTTTGAGTGGTTAATTCTGCTTCGTTTTTCTTGCTCGTTGAACTGGTCTCTGTTCTTACTCGCCTTTCTGTCATGTTTCCTCTGCATCTCTTCTCCAGAGTATCTCCCTGACTGGATTTCTCTCCTCTGACTTCTTCTGAGTAGAAAACAAGTCTCTACAGACTCAGCTCGTCTTCACAGATCAACAAGCTGTGAAAGGATCTGGCTTCCTGTTTCATTTCCGTTGAAGTTTTCAAAGTCACACAGCCTGTGTATGCTTCTCCATATCCAAGCCACAAGAATAAAAAAAAAAATAATAAAAAAAATCAAGCATAACTCAGCTATTTATAAAGGTCACACTGCTACCTTCCTCCACATCTTCCAAGTTGTTTGAGGGCTGGAGATGGCAGGGTGATTTTCAAACGGTGATGTACCACCCATACGTGGTCTCTGTCTTACTGATAGTCCTCCGAGAGTCACAGCCTGTGGAACTCCAATGTCATGTTTGATTGCTAAGCATTTAACATTACTTACCATGCAATCAATGCACTTTCTGTAGAAACACTCTGACTGTGAAGACGAAACAGGTGGTCCACAAAAGCATCCCTTCGCTATTAAGATACAGGCTGTGCTATGTAGAAGCACAGTTTGTACAGACACAATTAAATCACTTCACAGATACAGGATTTTTAATAAAAGTATGCAAAACATCCTTCAAGAGAGTCTTTCCTTTCCCCACCTCACTCGTCATTTTAAGTTAAATGAGACCACTGCTTTTTCTACAGTCTGAGGCTACTGATTGCTTCTTGATTACACTGTTGGAAGATACATCTAAATACCATGGTTTACAAGTTCACTAAATCCAGTCTCCCACTCTGAAAATACCTACAAATTCTTGTTCCAGAGCTGGAAGCAACTATTTGCCCTCCCAGATTCTTCTTCTGTTGACCGTTGCTCCATGTTACAGCTGGATTTAAAAAACAATGGCTGGAACTCATACAGTTACTGACTCACATGTTCCCTTTCACTGGAATGTCCATTTCCCTTTCTACATCTTTTATTACAGTATTTTTGCTAAATTAGGTTTAAAATGCTATTTCTCCATTATCACCCTTGGGTCAGGAGCATCTGCTACAAAAAATAAGGAAATCTGAGAAGGTGGGATTGGGGGTGGGGGGGTTGTGGTAAATCATTACTTAAATTACATTATTCTTTCTGTTTATTGGCACCTCAGAAGTTGAAGGTGAAATCGACTCTCCCTGCTCCAGTCCAAGGCTTGGGCCCCTTGACTGCAAGCCCGCAAACACTTCCAATTTCACCATTTACTGCGGAGAAAGAAGGAGAGGAGCAGTAACGAATTAACTGTCTTGAAATATTCACTTGTTGCCTTTGAATGCTCTCATGCTATTCAGGTTCCATGCCAGTGAGCATCCAAAGGCAGCAAGTGAATGCTTAAATACAGTAGGGATGCGTGTATATATATGCGTGTGTGCGCACATTTATATGTGTATATGCATGTTTGGGTTCATGTTGTCTGTGTTCAGTTTCCATTAGCAGAACAAGATAGTTCTGAGAGGGTGAAAACTGTGGGTTGGCTACAGGACCAGTGCATTTCCAAAAGGAGATTGGGGGAAAAAAAAAAGGTAGGAGAGAAGAAAGAAAAACTGCACATGCCTTATTTTTCTTTTCTTGTTCAGCGCTGCTTGGCTTTTTTTTTTTTTTTTCTTTTTTTTTTAATAAAACAAAAAAACAAACTGTTTAGTTTAAGTCATGCAGTGAGAATGAGCTGTCTTCACTGCACTGAATTCCCTTTCATCATCATAAATTTGTCTATTGTACCTCATCCATTTTGACTTGGCAGGCAGGTTTGCTCTGGACAGAAACAGTTCTGAAAGTTTAGCACTGCCTACGCACCCTCTTTTCTTGTACTTTCCGCACGCTTTAGCCCATATACTGTATTTCTCAACGAAGCATAGCTGGTTCACCTGGCCAGCTCTTCAATAACTCTGTAGGCTTCAGTAACTCTGTAGCAGGAAAAACATGGATTACCTCACTTTCCTGCTGTGCTGGGGTGTGAATATTTTCCTGAGCTCTGCATTTCTTCCATAGCTCTGGGAGCATCTTTAGGGCATGGTGAAAATGCTGGGATATTTGAACACTCTGTGTGGCAGGGGTCTATGAACTTGGAGGAGTTTTGGAAAGTGATATCATCTTTACTCCAACAGGATCAGGTGATAGTCAAAAAAGGGCTCCAAAAGGGAGAAGATGACAGACCAGGACCTTCTGCATCCTTTCCTTGCAGGAAAGCCTCAACTGAGCTTTGTAACTGGTCTAAGTTAAAAAAAATTATGGGATAAATTCCTCACACACACTCACCCCATGCCTGTTTTTTAATTAGAAACAACTAAGAGGTTTATGCAAGGTCATGAGGAGAAGAGAAAGAGAAACCTAAAATGAAAGATGACAAGCTCAGTGTGCTAGAGGCAGTCACCACCTGGGCTGATACAGTTCACACACTAAGAATAACTGTGTTTTACTCAGTAGCTAGTGTCTGCATGCCTGCCTGTTTGCACTCTTTATCACATTCACAAGCTGACAAGGAAATTTCCTTTGTCCGCCCCCATGTTTCCGTGGTGGGTGTTATCAGATGGCCTCTCCTACCCACGACATTCCCTTGTGGTTCTGTGAGATGTGAAAAATGAGGCCCATGTTTGACTTCACCACATCTCAACATACTTGTTTCCCTGCTCGCCAATGATAGGAGAGCTCTTGGTCTTCAATGGCAGTTGGGAACCCCAGGCATGACACAGCACAGCATCATCCAGCTGTCTGAAAGCTTAAAGCATAAATGTTTGAGAGATGTGATGACTGATTTTCTCCCAGGGTTGCAGGCAATTTCATCTCTATTACTGAACTCTAGATACAATGACTTCCTCCCTTTCTGCTTTCTCCCTTTCTATCAGAAGCAGACTAAGGTTACAGAGACAAATATCCCCAGCCTTTGACTCCATGTAGTCACTTGTTCTGCTCTAACAAATTGTCCTACCCTCATATCCATTACCTGGAAGAAAATCACCCTTTTAGGAACAATTATTGTTGGCAACTTTCTGCTGCAGCTGGATAGGTTGGAGGCAGGAGAGCTACTGTCCTGTGCATGTGTACAACAGGTTGTTTAGTGGCTCATCAGGTTATCCTTTTTCCTTCTGAAGACTAATAAAGGGACCAGCCTCAGGGCATTCTATTTCCTGGACATATTAGGATTTTGGACGCATCAAGCAAGATGTTAGTGCAGAGTTGCCAAGGGCTTGAGCACAGGAGATCAAGATCTTTGGGAAAAGGAGTCCCTGTTCCAGAATCTGTGACAGGCCTTGTTTTTGGACAATTCTTTGTAGATCAGATGCTTCATATTTAGAATAAGGGTCCATATTATGGCTTCTTTTTCTTTGGAACTGAACATACAAGAACTCAGAATTCAGCTGTTTCTCTGTCAGGCTGCAAGACGTTACTGCCAGAAGAAAGATGTGGCCTGTTCACAGAATCACAAAATTTGTAGGTGCTTGCCTTTTTTTTTTAATCTGGTGTCTGTGCCTGGCTTTGCAACAGTGACTAAATATTTATGGTTCACTGTTAAAAGTGTGTAGCAGCAAGTCAAGGTGAGCATTTTAAGACCTGGGTGCTGTGAGTGACTCACCGAGACTACAGATTTGAAGGTCAGAGGGCCCCCTTCCATCAGCTGCTCTTCTGAAACAGGAGGAACAAGCCACTTTCTGCCACCTCTGCTAAGAACCACAGCAGTCATCAGCTATGGCTTGTTTTGTACTGAAACAGCAAAACAGCGTCAATAAGGGGAAGAAAGGAGCTCATTATTTTCAGTGGAGTCACCCCAAATCCTAAACACCAAATGCCATCGGTGAAAAGAACAAACTTTCTTCAGAGGGAGACTTAGCAACGAGCAGGAAAATGAAAACAGATGTAAAAAAACTAGGCCACTAAGGGAAGGCAGTAGCATGTACACAGAGTAGCAACAGTGCTGATGGAAAAGTCTTGGAGAGACAAGAGCTTGAGTATGTACGTACCCCCTTTCATAATGCAGCTTATTGAGCTAAATGACTTTTAGATGAATAGAAATAGGAACAGAAGATGTTCCTTTCTGAAAGATGCTTTGTGGGGCTGATAGTTTGTTTATTCTGAATCACTAAGATAAACATCCTGGTTCTATTTGCCATTTTCTTTCCCTCATCTCCTAACAGAATCACCATCTGTGCTAACAGCTGAAATTAATATATGTGTTTCTTCATTTAGCAGGTCAAAACAACCTGCTGCTAACCTAAGTTACACTTTTCTCTATATTTCACAACACAGAAGCAAAGATGACATTAATTTCTTTTAATTAGAATATCAGGACAGGAATTCAGAGGATGCAAGCCTGTTTTTGGAGTTGCCCAAATACTACGCATCTTGAGTAAAACCTTTTACCACCTGTTTTAAAAAGGGGGAAAGGAAAGAAGATGCTTTCTCTATCTGTAAAGTGAAACCTGATGACTAAAACTGAGAGGTGCTGAAAACACCATGGTGATGGGGACTCTTTAGCTGAATATGCAGCCCTTGATGTGATGACAAGCAGCAGTCTCTTCTCCCTTTGCAGTCAGTGACAACAAAGATAGAATTCTCCTACTTGGAAGGGATGACAGCACCTTCCTCACAAAGGAGTCGATCATTTATTTTTCTGTGATTTTTTAATGGATCTTACCCTTTTCAGCATTCTACTGTTTAGACTGTGAGTAAATGACACAGAATTGCCCATGTCGAGAATGTAAAAATGAATTTTCCTGGCTGTTCCCATATGGCTTCGAAAATATATAGATATACGCACATTCCCTGGACCCACCTTCCACCACATGAATTTTGGATGTTTACAGGATTTCTGGAGATGCCCCCACAGCCCTGCAAGAATGTTGTCATTCAGGCAGAGATCCCAGATGCCACCCGTGGCATGCACAAAGCAGCCTGTGGAGCAGACCTCAGAAGGTCTGATCCATCCCTGACGTTGAACTCCAAGCATGATGGCTGCAAGTCACAGGCGTCAGGCGCTGGTGCTTCATCTCAGCTTCCTGCATCCAACAGAAAGGCGTGGATTTTGAGTAGCACTAGAAGAACAAAGCAGAAGTCTTCCTCCTAAGTTTGGGAGAAGGAGGACTGTGTCTTAGATTCTGTCTTTATTTCCTCAAAATTACTTCTAGATGTAATCATATCCTCTGAACAATCTGGGTTTACATTACATCAGAATTACGCTACTTTCTGTGGCACTTCAGAATGACAGTTTGAAGATACTCAAAGCTGCCACCAAATTTTTATGGGAAATTTTACATTTAAAATGATCGTTAACGACACAATCACATAATTGGATCCTTACGTCACAGGTTTTGTTTGAAAAGCTCAAATGGTCTCTACATATGTTAATAAACTTGCTTTAACACTGAGAGCATAAATGCATGACAAATTGTGTGGGAGGAGAAATGAAATCTAAACTTCCATTTTTGTGAGGGAAGGAATCTGACACGCTGGAGGCACAGCAGGAAACCAATGAGGAACAGAATGTACAACCATTGCTGCTGTTAAATATAGATGCTCATCTCTGAGGCATTGGAAAGCCTTGTTCTTGGAGGTCTCTTCTGCTAAGAAGTGTCTCACATCCCAAAACCCCATTTCAAATAGTTGAGTCAGATGAGAGTATTTTGCCTCTTTCTCCATTTACTGTGAGGTATTCCAGAAGGAGCTGGAGCAGTTTTCTCCAGGTCATACAAGCATAATGTTGCTGGATTTTTTTTTTTTTCCCAAAGTGTTTTTTTTGTTTGTTTGATTGTGTTGTTTTTTTTGTTTATGAGGTCTGACGTAACTGTCAAATGCACAACTCTATTAAGCCATCAATTGTGCATTACAAGTTAAAAAAAGCACAAGCAGACAATTCTTAATGCTTTGCTACATTTGTTTTTTCCCCAAGTGAACATAGGAACGGTCCTTCTTCCACTGACCTTCAAGTATCTCTAAGACAAAATGTACGAATCAAATAGTATGACTACAACAGCACCATGGCAAGGTAAATATCATATAGTTATACTTCCTTCCACTGGCAATATTGCCAGGAGGTAGACTTCATAAAGAGCTACACCCAATAGTAAAATATTTTGTGCACATTAAGCAAATACAAAGCGCTGTTATAAAGTCCAGCATGGAGCTCAGCCAGAAATGAGCTGCTGCTTTTAAGTGGTGATAGGTCAGCTGCAAATGAGCAACTCAACAGAAGTGGAGACATTTGTATAGTCAAACTGGTAGGAGGCTTAAAATGCCAGTTAAGGCTGCAGATGGTAGGTTTTGCAAAGTGAACACCCTGGCTCTCCATACATGGACGTATAGACCTTGAAAGCTTTGTTCCCCCCACAATGTAACATCAGGTTTGTTTTTTTTGTGGAATGAATTGAAACATCTCAAAAAAGCGGCCTAAGCACAGCTGAGGCAATGGCAAATACATGCTAACCAGCTGCCATACCTCTTATTTTCCTAACCAGAACCAAAGGCAGGATTTCACAGTCTAGCCTAAGCAGAGACCTCTGTTACCATCCTCCCTCCCTCACCTAACTGCTGTGATAGACTTGCTAAGCCAAACACCACTGTCACGAACAGCTAAAGCAGTTTGGGCTTTTTATACAGGAGGTCCACTCCAGTGGAAACAGGAAGCTGAGATATGCCCATCACAGTGACATATTTAGGATGTAACGCCTGCTTGGTTACCTCAGAAGGAGGCCAGGACATGCAGTGTGCTTTGAACACTGTAAGGTGACAACGTTATTGTTGTAATACAAATTTTTATACATAACTTAAGTGCTGTATCTTCACATGTATAGATTCTTCCCAACAAATCCGTTCTCGACACCTGTGTCCTTTGCTTGTAGGACAGGGTACTTCAGTCACAAAGCTGTGTCCTTGTAGTGAGTACAGCCCTGCATCCTTGTGGTGTGTACATCCCTCCTGTCTGTCCAATATCCACCACCATAACTGGGGACAGGAAGTCAGCAGAGGAGCACCAATTCCTGCACAGCTCTCATGATTTGCCATTTGTGCCTCTACTTTTCCCCCCCCCCAGTACAAGCTTTTCTACACCCCCAACTTCCAGGAGTAGCTAGGAAAAACCTTTTTAACTGTTTCATAATTAGCACAGAGCCCTTTCACCTTTCCTATCACAGAACGGTGGAGGAAAGCTGTAAGTATGCACAGAAGGGAAGAACCTGGAGAAATGCAAGTAGACAGTTTGGGACACCAGCTCTAGCAGAGCTCCCCAGAGTGGTACAAACAGAGCTCCTGGGATTGTATCCTCCAGCAGAAAGATTAGAGTAGCATTCCCTGTTAAATGGTAATGCCTTTCAGTGTAACGCTTCTCTACAATGAAACAACATTTTCACTTCCAGTGGCTGGAGAAACTCTGCATTTTATTTTTTTTTAAGTTTGTTTTTTGCTTTTTTTTTTAAAAAAAGCCTTGAAGATAAGCAATAGCTGCAATGAGGCAGGGTGGCCTATGTCCCCTAACAGCATCACAGCATAAAAGAGAAATACAAAAGCTGCTGATGCTTAAGACAATCCACCCTTATACTACTTTGTTATAGGAGACCTTTAACATTTACACAGAGATGTATTTTTCATTTACCCCATTTATATTATTACCCCTTTATCCAACTGGAAAGCTTTTCCCTTTGCACTTCTAAAATACAACAGAGGGGGAAGCTCAAGTAAAATGGTAGAAGTTGATGTCCAGTCAAAAAGTCAGTGTTTGGCATCAAGCAAATTTAACCACGGGAAATAAAACCCTGTGTTGCCAAGGACAGTAACACCAAGGCCCTGAAAAAAACAAAATCTTTACAACTTTGGCTACAGCTTTCATGCTATTAGATTCTACAGCATGCACATGTGGTTTCAATACTTTTTTTTTTTAAATAACAAAACCAAAACCCAACACTTCGAACATAAATAGATTATCACAATGATTGTTTGCCAATAGAGGGTCTGATGTGTGATAAAAATTGTAGACTAGAAAAGCAAGATTGCTAGAAAAAGTACTCAGGTTATCTGGAAATAGATTTTAAAGCAGATAAAGAGTTTCTGCGGAGCATTTAAGTACAGAAACATTCACATCTGAACTAATGGAAGAGAGCGTTACCATTTCCTCATTTTCTTTTAACCAGCTGATGTTGAGGCCATGTAAAAGGTTACATCTCTCAACTCCTGCAGCAGAAAAATAGATTTCTTGATTATTTGTCAAACCAAAGACAGACTTGAGAGGAAGATTCAACTTCAGTCAAGTACTTGCACTACTTACCTAACCACGCACAACTGGGAAAGTCACAGCATGCAAATGGAAACAGATGTTCACTTTCACAAATGCCATTCCTGCCCATCCAGAAATCCTTCAGAGGATGAAAAGGAACCACAGTCCTATCGGCCACGTACTGACTACCCCAGAACATTCTTACTTAAAGAATTCCTACAATATCTTTTTTAAATAACAAAGAAAGATATTTTCCTCTCTCTGGACTTTATTTCTGCAGTCTCTTTGGGATATTAGATTCCAAGACAAGCAGCAGATTCTTTTATGGAAAATTTAACTTGCACAGTGCATTATTTTGAAGAGATGCTTTCTGTTCTCAGTATACTCTTATCTTGCCTCCACTAGACCCATTAGCTTATCAGAAAGTACTGGAAGTACTTTTTAGAGTAAAAACCACAATTACTGGTTTGTGTATTTGAATGTGTTTCCAAGCAATTCCTCCTCTTTCCCATCTCTGGTGGTTACCATGCTTTTCAGTGTTTCTCCCATCCTGCTCCAACAATGTTGGAAGTTGTCTGCAATGCATTTCTCACAGCTGAACTGCTGAATGGCAACGTACTCTCGAAAGCCAGTCATGACCTAGTGACAGACAACTTACAGACAGTACAAATCCCATTGTAGCAGTGTAGAGAAAAAGACTTGAAGTAAATTAGATTGGTTATATATAAAAGTTCCATACCCAGAAGCAGAACACGCATAGGGAGCCATGCCATGTTTTCTGTAGGTGTACCATTCTTCCCCTGGTTAGACTCTGAGGTAGTGGCAGGGATCAGATGCACAGTTGAAGTCCAGCACTGTCCTTGCCCGCTGGTAAGGAGGCTAACTTGTCATTGGCATGCTAGTAAGACACATGCAGTCACCTCCTTTCTGTGTTTGCCTGGCGGCTTTCACTTGTTTCTGTCTGCAGTTTTATTTCTCCCCAATCTCCATCTGTCTCGGCCTCCCTGAGTACCTCTGGTTTGCTGACTGCCTTGATTTGTACGTAGCACCTTTGGCTTCTCCAAGGCATCAGATCAAGCTCATGCTGTTATGAGTATCACGAGGAACTCAGATTTGGGGGAAGCTTTAATTTCTTTCCCATGAACTACCACATAATTCAACTCTGAGGCAAAGCTTTGAGAAAATGTCCTTTCTTGGTGGATAGATAAATAATCACACGTCTCTTCATCACTGCTATATTTCTACTTACAGAGAAACCAAAGGAAGAACAAATACCCTTTCATACTTGATATTAGTTTGCAATCCCTGTATTCAGCAAAAAGAACCACCAAGTAATGTATGTGCATTCAACATACCTTGAAGAAATCTAAACAATTTTTCGCATACTTACATCTTCTTAAAGTATTAGCAGCATGCACACACTCCACTGCAGCTGCCGCCCTTTCTTACAACACATTATCCACGTGTGCCAATGGAATTTAGCAATACAGACATTATATCCATTTCTTCACATGCAGTGCTCTATCAGAAGGTAGTTGGACAAATAGCAACGTATGGAGAACATTTGTAAAGCATGCTAGTGAATGACCAGTTTTCTTTTCTCCTGTGAGTGCTTGCATGCATGCCCCACACTGTGTGATAAATCCAGGAAACACCATGCGCATTCACAATGTACTGGAAAGTGTATCAGACTTCTGCCGAGCAGCAACCGAAACATCATACATGGAAACTGAGGAACAGCGTGGTGCCTTTGTGCAAATGCAACTCCCCCAGAATGACTTTGCAAATCATAAGGACAAGGACATTTTAAACTCCTATTGCCTGGGTTGCAGTGAAGAATCCTCTAAGCAAAGGTCACTGCTGATCTGAGTGGATCTACCATGACAGTCTTGCTGCAGGTCATGAAAATGCCAGGTAACCAGTAAGACTACTTCATACTACCGTATGAAGATTGCCCTGAAAGGTTTGATTTTCTGCAGAACAAGTTAAAAGCCAAAGTTTTGTGTGAGTTATGAACCAATCCCTTGACCACAGAAATGTGCTAGCTGGGGAGAACAATAACATGAATTTCTTGACTCCTGGCAGAAACAACACACAGCTATTGGCCCAGCATAAGCTCTTAAGAAGCCCTGATAAATTACCTGGAAGAAAACAACGCTAGAAAGAACAGTTATTAGACCTGAATCTCTCTTATGCTCCTGGAAGAAAAGACATTTGTCAAAAGGTGAAGCTGTTACAAGCTCTGATGATTGCCTCATTCATACCATGACCACCAGTGTAACAGGAATTCACCTAGACTTTTCATACCTAAAAATTCCCTAAAAATGCAGATTGCAAGAAAACAGAGAGCCTCTTAGAACAAGCAGATGACTTCCCCAGTAGAGATGCTGACCCCTATTGCAACTTTGTACTTTATCACGTATGAAATATTTCTACCATATCTATACTTCATTAAGTAGAGAATATCATATATCCATTTTAAAAAGTAACAGACTTTTAAAAGGGTGGTGGTCTTGAAAAGGAAATGAATCACTAAACATTAAGTGAAAAATCAGGTCCACTTAGAAGACTTAGTACTTAATCCAAAAAGACAAAGACTCACTTCAGCCTTGAGAACCATTCAACACCCAAGCTACGGGATGGAGTACAACAACATGGTTTATGTTCTTTGCAAGCAGGTCTGAAAAGCGAGGCGAGATTCCCAGTTGTCATCCATGATCAGTAACCAGGGTAAAAGCAGCAATCATCACCAGATTTATACCCTGCTTTACCTCATGAAAGATTCTTGGAAGAAACCAGTTTAGGCCTCCATCAAACTTCAAGAGTAATTGTGATACTGGCAGCAATCAAGTTGCCCTTGGGACACCCTATCGTAAAATCCTCCCCTTAATACTTCATAATATATAGTGACATTCTTTTTCCATCGGTGTGAACCAGCCAGGACTGTCCACTAGCATCTAAAACTCCCAACAGCAGCCACAAAACCAGAACAAACCAATGGATACATTAATCTCTGTAACTGGGACTAGCACAGATTCCCAGCTTTGAGTTTTCCTGGCAAGCAAAGGGTCCAGCACTTTCCAAGTCCTGGGAGAGTGCTCCGTCACCAGAGAAGGAAGTACTCTCTCACCATCAGTCTTGAGAGATGGCAAATTAAATGACATAATCCTGCACTCAGTGGATCTTGGCACCACTGAAGGGAAAGTCTGAGAGCCTGGAGAACCATCCATTTCAAGGGATCACAAGCAGCACACGGTCAAGATGTGTAAAAACAGGCAAGACAGATGATGTAAACTGTTATTTCACCAGAAGCAATTAGGCAGATTCTCAGTGGTAAAACAGGGCAAACTTCCAGCTACCACCAGCTCTTCCTCAGTGTTTGGGAGTAACTCTTGGGATAGCAAGTCCTCACAGGGACTGAGGTCAGGGTGACTTCCTGGTGCTGACTGCTGCCGGGTGAATCTTCAGGAAGTTTAATGCGAAATTCTGCAAGTAACTCTCAGAGATACTCCTGATGTGTGATTTCAGTGCAGAAACAAGCCTCCTGCTCAAGACCAAAATAAATCCTTTGGTTGAAGTGAGGTGCTAGCTTCACTAAAATCAGTGCTTGAAATTTAATTTTACAGTGAAGAGTTTCAGCTTAATCAAGTTCTAAGGCAGGTTACAATTTCCTCTCTCAGGGTGAGAGGAAATGAGCTTGATGGCTCCAGAAACTGGCAAGAAAAATCCTGCAAACGGCGTTCTTGAAGAAGTCAGGGGAGCTAGGCTAATTGTCTGAATAGTAAAATGAAGGTCAGCAGTAGACTGCTTCTATTTTTTTAGTATAAGAGATCTCCATGCTCAGATCCATCAGAACAATCTCACCCTAAGGCAATTGTAATATATCAGCTTCATCTGGGAAATAAAGCAGCTGAGAAAATTTGATGAGAGAAAATTAACGTTCATGGGGGATGTGATGAAAGGGGGCATGAAAATTTTACATGTATGATCGAAGGCTCTTAGCTGACCATTGCCATGCAACTTGAAGATTTAATATTCTAAGAAGTGTCAGCTCAAAAGAAGTCAAAGCAAGGTGTACACTAGGAATTTTTAGAAAAGAAATACAGAGAATGAAGTGCCATCTTGCAGCTGTGTAGCTCCTAATGTACCCTCACATGAACATTGTGTGAGCTTTATCAGTGCCCATCACAGAAAATACACAAAGTGGAACTAGGGAAGGTTCAGAAAAGGGCGGTTAAGATGATAATTAGCTGATGGATGAGGAATAAACAGACCACTACTCTTTAGCTTGCTAAACAGTAGTTTAGTAGAGTAAGGTAGAAGACTGCAAAAGCAAAGATAGGACACACAGGCTGAGAAGATGAACTGCTTATTGTCTTTTCCAAAACAAAGCTTTAGAGGCATTAAAAGAAGAGGCCAGTGGGTTCTTCACACATTATGGAGTTAAACTGCATAACCAGTTGCTACACAAAGTTACGACTATCAGTGGTTTACCACCACTCCAAAACAATAATTAGGTACTGAGTAACCCTCAATGAATTTTTCTTCCATGAGGCGCAAACCCATCATTTTATCGGGAAGAGCATTTAGTATGACAGAGGAAAATACACCGAGGTGGTAATAGACAGAATGTCTCGGGGTCAGGAAATTCAGTTTGGAGAGATTAAAGTGCTGCTTTAGTGTTTTCATCCTTCCTGTAGTTCAATATATTAATCTCTTTCAGATGGAGGATATTTTCCTTCAGAAACCGAGAAATTTGGAGCAATGAGAATCAATACATTACCACAGGTGTAACAATGTAATGTGAAGCTTCACCTCCTGCAATTGATGCAGTATCAGGTACCTCATCTGCACATTTCTTCGAACGACAGCAGTCAAGAGAATGTATGGTAAGAAAAACACTCATTGAAAAAGCAGCTTTTAGACTACTGCTCATGACAATTCAACAGTGAAAACATCACAAGCATCATCTTTCCCAATGATAGCTTAGGGTACATATATAAAACCTGAGGTATCTCTCTAGCACATTTCATCGTTTTAACCTACGGCCAGTGGGGAAAACTGGAAATTGGGTGCTCTTCTCTAATGCTAGGGTTCATAATAGCTCCTGTTATTGGAAGGCACAGACTGGCTAATGGGAGTTTATTATTAGTGGGAGGTCCAGCAGGACCTCCTGACATAACTAGGGGAACAGAAGGAGATCAGACTGCTCGCCACAGTCACTCCAAGTGCCGCTCCACCCCCATTCTCCTATAGCTTTTTGGGTAGGGTTAAGGGGAGTGAATGAGGGGACATGAGAAGTGTTCCCATTTTGAGGACAAAGACATCATGAGAGAACCACATTCTCCTGTTCCTGCTCAGAAGGTTCTTAGCCCCTGTAGGCAGGTAAGTGAAATGGGAAATCTCATTCTTGTCTTGATGCTCAATGTTACAGCATGGCACAGAGGACCACTGAGTGCATTTACTTGGAAAATGTTAATGTGACTGCCAGACATGGGAAGCCTGAGGTGCTGGGTTTGTGTCTGCTTGCGAGGAAGGAGAGACAACAGTGGGTACCAGGTCCTTTGTAAGTGCTGAAAGATCAGGCTCTTGCCTTGTAGAGCACATGGAAAAAGTGTTTCATCTTGACTGCTATCAGATACGAATGTGCAAAAAGTACTGAAAGTGCAACCTCTACAGAAACAAAACCTATCTGTTACTCCAAATATAACCTCCATCAAGACTTAATTAGAAAAAAAATCAGATGTTATACGCCTGAGGGATAAAGCAGTAGTTCTGACAAAAACACTGCAAAACCTGGAGCTGGTTTAAAAATAAATAAACATACAAACTCAGTCTTACCTGGTTCTACCTACCTCCACATGCAGCTGTATCCCTCCAGCAGAGAAACTGACATACGCACGCCAAGTCTATATACACATGGAAAGGGTATATAAAGCTTAGCTCATCTTCTGGACGAGCAGACATGGCAACACTCCCTGCACTAATCCCTAGCATGCACACACTCCTGTTCGCAGCAAAGACTGTCTGTCCAAATACTACCTACTCCTAGATTTCACTGCCTGCAGCTGCTGGTTAAGTGTATTACTTCTCTTATGATTTTGGGAACCATGGGGCTTAACCTCAAGTCAGACATTGTTTTTCCCCTTGGTTATGTTAATTTCCTCTTTTGGATAGGAGTCCTACACTCATTCCCTCAGCTGTGGTGTTCTAATGTTTCCTGAAAATAAGCAGCATGTTACATGTAAAAGAAGGTACTGAAATCTTTTCATGAAGCCAGATGCTTTTGCTGTGTCATTCTGGAGGATCTCTGTTCTGCCCTGGCCTGAACATGCTTCTGGATTTGGAAAAGAAAAAAATAAACAGTTTTTTCATCTATTCATCAACACATGAATAGACCATCTGAGAATAAGAATGACTTATAATGAAGAAACATCTGTACTTGCACAAGAGAAAACCAGGCTCTCCCATCCTATAGGTCACGAGCACCAGCAGATATGAGTTAGGCCTCTGCCCTTTAGGAAGACAATGTAGGTTTCTTTCCTGGCACTGGAAGTATCACCTAGCCAGCCTATCTGCTTAGCAGTTGCATGATGGTTTTCAAGTTAAGCAGTGTTTATCAAATGTGCAATGGAGAACTGCGCTCTGAAACTCCACTTGAAAAGTCCTGACACATGCACTGACTTCAAAGTCTGGCAACCCCTTCTTTTCTTCCTAAACTATCAGTGAGAAGTGGTTGAGCCATTACCAAAAAGAAACATTAGAGACGTACTTCTATTGAACCTTCTTGGCTATTTTTGCTCCTTTTTTTGCTATGATACTGTCTGCCATTCCCTATGCTCTATGTTCTCACATCAGAAACCTCACACTAGCTGCTCTTGCCCATGCTTTTGGTTTCCACTCTGTCAGTTTGTGATGCTGCTTTTTTGTGTGCAGGACAGTCAACAAGCACTACACCCAACTGAGTCCAAGTGGCATTTGCAGCCTTGATTACACAATGTGAAATAAAAGGACTTTACAGATACATTATCTCTTCAAAACATCTGAATAGATACCCAAGTTGAGGGGCCCATCATTCAAGCTTTCTTCATCTGGAAGTTCCTGCACTGAACAGCAAGTTTTAGAGCAAAACTCCACTCTGTCAAAAGACATCAGCTTTCCCAAGCGATGTGGCTTACACAGATTGGGCCAGGAACAGTGCACTCCTGTTTCCATACATCTGCTACATTAAACAGCGAAAAGTGCTTCATTTCTTTATATAGCATTTAGAGGACTTCTCCCCAGTTTAGTGTATCTTCAGTTAAGAAAAAGTTTTTTAGAGAACTCCAGGATACATGGAATATGTTGCCATCAGTTTCCTTGTCATAGAAAAAGCTTCCAGTGGCTCATCCTTGGCGGTACACCCTTCTGAATAATCTCTGTTTCTCTCAGTGTAAACTGTCTCTGTCAATTGTCTCAGTAGTAAATTCAAGGAATAAAGGGACTGTTTCATCACTTGACGGGCAATAGTAGAAAAAGGAGTGGAAAAAAATGATGTATACAATGCAGAGAAAAGCATAAACACTCTGTATTGTTCTCTGACCTTTCACTTCATTTTGAATTGCAAATGGATTAATGATAGCAGAAAAGGGAGAGAGATAAATGCATACAATGAAAAACTTTCCCGTTTCATCCTTTACAGGATGCAGACAGAGTTCTGTTGCAAACCCCAAGTATTTACAGTTGAAAGTAACTTTTCTTCCTAATGAACCTGGAATGCCTAAAGATGTGGGAAAGTTGTTCCCCAGTGTAATAGGGAAATGAAATGTGAGCCTTCAGTCTTTAACTGGGAACATCTGGTAGAAAACTCTGCTCGTCAAGATTTACTAGCTAATAAAGACTATAATGAATTTCCACAGATAGAGAGTTATGCATGTTTTATATAAAAGCAATCATGACACTACAAAGCACTCAACACTTAAAGCAAAGGCAAATATTATTTTGTAAGGCATGAAAGATACATCGTTGCAATTTAAAATTAATTTTATAGCAATAAAATAATGTACTTTTTTCTTTTTAAATACAAAGCCCAATTAAAATATAACCAAAGCTAAACTTTCAAACTCCTTAAAGCAAGAGATCAGACAAATATGTCAAATATGTTTAATTTTTTTTCAAAATAACTGATGGCAAAATAAAATATTTACATCACGTCATACTGTGTAAACATGTAAGTTCACTGTACAAAGAAATATACATGCAAAATAAAGCAAAAAATTAACTAAAACAATAAAGAAAAATAATACACAAACATAATGATATGAGGCTGGTACGAATACACATCCAGTTTTGAAGTCAGTTGTTTTAAAAAGTTTCTGTACAACTTTACAAAAAAAATCCAAACCCAAACAAACCAAAACAAAAAAAAAAACACAAACAAACAAACCCAAACAATAATAATTAAAAAAAAGGAATAAATAGAATACAGTGGAAGCCGCAAAGCTCAAAACTAACCCAAGCTAGGTTATGGCTTAAGACCCATGTATCTAACTATGGTGGGATGTCAGCTTGGTTTCTTTAAACATGGCATTTCACACACACATAGATGACAGCACACCCATATGAACTCAGAAAACCATCTCTGTCATTTTAAATAGCTCACAATATTACTTCAACCTTAAGAACAATTACTAAGACAATTACATTACGTGTCAGGTTCTCCTCATCTGACTGCTACTTTCTGAATGCATTCTTCACCAAAAAGCACAAAATTCATTTGTTCGTTTCACAGGAAGATGTAAATACAGATTTCAAAATTCTAAAAAGTAGTTGTTGAGACTGATTTTGGGAAAGTTGGACTTTGGCATTTTGAATATAATAATAAAATTTAAAAAGTGTCACTCTATTTCTTAACCAGTTTCAGATTTGGGATACCAATCTCTCTCTCTCTTTTTATTTTTTATTTTTTTTAAACAATCCTTAAAACTGACTAGTCTTGACTAAATTCTATGCTAACCCTCATCTTAAACTACTGATGACAGTGTGGTACAACACACCCGCCCCTGCCCACCCAGAAACCCCAAACACACACAAAAAAAAACCCATAAAGCTCGCCGCACTAAGTATGTGCTTTTTCTATATATTTATTACAGTTACAACAGAGGTCCTCATAAATAGTTGCATAAAATGTTAAAGCCACAACATTGCACATGATATGAAAGAAAACAAAATCCCAAATGAGTGCATTTACAGTATTTCATCCTGCTGTATACTGCTTGACAATCAGGTCGGCAAGCTGGGCACCAACCTGAAGTCCTTTTCTAAGGGGACAGCGAGTACTGACCCAAACTGAAGACCCGCACAGTGGTATACCACCATTTAGGAAGGAGGGGGAAAAAAAGGATAAAGGGAGCGGGGAAGGGAAAAAAAAAAATATTATAGACCGAAGGCAGGTAACAGTCTATATACAAGTAAGGCCTACATTTTATCAGAGCAAAACAATTCATTCTATTTGTATGCAAAAACTTTGAGGTTGGATGCACTTAAAAGCAGAGTCTGATCTCAGTGCACTGCTACGTGAGATACACACAGGCGAGGCAACTGGAAAGCTCTAGGACCAAGTGAAAACCAGATGTTATAAATGGAGGCTGTATCAATGGGCAGCCATTTGAGTGAGTCTTCTCCAGGCATGATTTCATTGTTGTTTAACACCAGTGCTTTGAACATAGGCATTTCTTCCTTGAATAAATCTTGAAAACGGTAATTAAGTTCACTTGCAAAATTCAACTCTTGTTTATTAAAAAAACTATTTTTTTTGCAGAAACCTGAATAAAATACTGTTACTGTATCGCTTGTGACTGCTTTTTGCAGAGTACAGTGCTATCATCCTCCACCCCAGTGAAGTCTGCATCGCCAGTCCCCCGCGCCACCCCGCGTGGGTCCCCTCTGGAATGCGTTTGCACACGAACATTCACTAGCAGCTGCTTGGCTTGGGGTTTGCTTTCCTCAAAATTCAAGTCAACAGCTGATTGGCAGAAGGAGTCTATCTCCAGTCTGTTTGATTGGCAGGAGGAGTCTATCTCCAGTCTGTTTGATTGGCAGGAGGAGTCCATCTCCAGTCTGATTGGCAGGTGAAAGAGAATGAGAGAGAACTTCAAGCAAGGTCAAACTCTTGGCAAGAGCCTGCTCTGTAAGAAGTTTTTAATGCTACGGATGGGTCGAACATCATTCTGGTGTTTTCGCCGCTCAATGAATGAAGTCAGTCTGGATATGTCAATGCTGTCAGCACTTTTGCTATGCCCCAGCTGCAGCCATTGCTCCTGGAGGGCCAGTGCAGCTGAGGGACGCTTAGCTGGGTCATCCTGAAGTAGGAAGCATACAAAATCTTTGGCCTTCTGGCTAACTCCTTTGAAGTAGTCATCTGGGAAGCTAAAGTCTAAGCGGCAAATATTCAGGCAAGTTTCCTCTACACTTTCATCCAAGAAAGGAGAGACGCCACTAAGAAGGACGTAGGTGAGCACTCCAATGCTCCAAACATCTGAAGTGAGGGAAACAGGATTTCCAAGAATAATTTCAGGAGCTGCAAACTCTGGGTTTCCAAGTAACTGGTGGATATAATACGTGGTATTGAGCTGGACTGCGTCTCCAAAGTCAGCCAGTTTTATTGTTGGCTTAGTGGAACTCTGGTCCACCAAAATATTTTCAGGCTAGAAAACATAAAAGCAAAAGTTAAAATGTCTTTTTTATAAGTCAGTTTAACATACATTAAATACTCCAACATTAACATTTCCCAGACGGTGCTGTCAGCTCAAGAACGTAACAAACAGCTGCGAGCTACAAGGCTAATGCTGAAGACCAGTTCTGTAAAGCTCCTAGGCAGTCTTACCAGGGCCTTCCCCAGACCAACCAGCAGGGAGGTTCTCGCCAACTACAGTATACAGTGCATGTTTTAGCTGCTGGCACTACAGCTTTTGCAGGAAATACAGTTTTGCCAGATAATACTGCAGATGTTCACAACAGCGGCTCTGCAAAGTTTCACAGGAACCTGTGAAAACTCAAGGTTGTTGCACAGAACCTGTGCTTGGGAACTTGAGCTTAAAGAGTAGCAAATAAAGGGTGAATAAAGCAACTACTCACTTTGTTTTATGGTAGAGAGACAACAAAACCTTTGCATTTAAAGACTGGAAGACCTTGTTGGAATTTTCATGATGTTTTCAACAGAATTTCAGCTTTTCTTGGTGACTTTTATGGAAGTAAGGAGAGAGGTCAATAGAACTACCTCCTTGGACTACCATAAGGCAGACTTTGACATGTTCAGGAGATTGGTTGATGGCATCCCTTTGGAGGTAGCCCTCAAGGACAAAGGAGTCCAGGAAGGCTGGACATTCCTCAAGAGGGAAATCTTCACGGCACAGGAAGTAGCTGTCCCTGTGTACCATAAAATGAGCTGGCATGACAGAAGACCAGCCTGGCTAAACAGAGAGCTTTGGGCAGAACTCGGGAAGAAAAGGAAAGTTTACTGGCTATGGAAGAAGGGGCAGGCAACTCAGGAAGAGTACAACGTTGTTGCAAGGTTATGTAGGGAGAAAATTAGAAGGGCCAAGAACTTAATCTGGCCAGCATCATCAAAGATATTAGAAGTGTTTCTATAAATACATTGACAGTGAAAGAAGAACTAAGGAGAATCTCTACCCTCTGCTAGACACAGGAAGGAACATTGTGACCAAGGACGAGGAGAAGGCTGAGCTGCTGAGTGCCCACTTTGCCTCAGTTTTTGTCAGCAATGACAACTGCTACCTGAGGGTCCAGCTCCCTGAACTGGAAGACAGGGATGGGGAGCAGAATGCAGACCCCATAATCTGGGAGGAAATGATCAGTGACCTATTGTGCCACATAGATGGGACTGGATGGGATCCACCCAAGGGTACAGAAGGAGTTGTTGGAAGTGCTCACCAAGCCACTCTCCATTATTTATCAACAGTCCTGGCTAACTGGGGAGGTCCCATCTGACTGGAAGCAAGAAAATGTGACTCCCATCTACAAGAAGGGCTGAAAGGATGAAGGGAACTATGGACCTGTCAGTCTGACCTCAGGGCCAGGGAAGGTTATGGAGCAGGTCATCTTGAGTGCCATCACAAGGCACATACAAGACAACCAGGTGATCAGGCCCAATCAGCATGGGTTTATGAAAGGCAGGTCCTGCCTGACTAACCTGATCTCCTTCTACAACAAGGTGACCCACCTAGTGGATGAGGGAAGAGCTGGACGTTGTCTGCCTGGACTTCAGTAAAGCCTTTGGCACTGTCTCCCACAGCATTCTCCTTCAGAAACTTAAGGAGCACGGCTTGGTTAAATTCACTCTGCACTGGATAAAAATGTTTCTGGATGGCCGGGCTGAAAGAGTGGTAGTGAACAGAGCTAAATATGGCTGGTGTCCGGTCAGAAGAGGTGTTCCCAGGGTTCAGTACTGGGGCCTGTTCTCTTAAATATCTTTATTAATGATCTGACTGAGGGGATTTAGTGTACCCTCAGTAAATCTGCAGATGACACCAAGCTAGGTGGGTGAGTCAATCTGCTAGAGGGTAGGGAAGCTCTACAGCAGGACCTAGACAGGTTAGATCAATGGGTTAATTGCATGGGGTTCAACAAGGCCTAGTGCCAGGTCCTGCACTTGGGTCATAACAACCCCATGGTAAGCTACAGACTTGGGGATGTGTGGTTGGAAAGCTGCAAGTTGGAAAAAGACCTGGGGGGTATCGATCCATACTCGACTAAATACGAGCCAGCAGTGCGTGCAGGTGGCCAAGAAGGCCAATGGCATCCTGGCTTGTATTAGAAACACTGTGGCCAGCAGCAACAGGGAGGTGATCATCCCCCTGTACTCGGCACCGTTGAGGCCACACCCTGAATACTGCATTCAGTTCTGGGGCCCTCACTGTCAGAAGGACATAAAGATTATGGGGGGTGCACACGGTTTCAAGAGAGCTGTTCCACTACTGGTGAGCTGAAAGTGGAATTATGGTGCTATTTCTGAAGCTCCTGCTGCTGTAGCTATGATCTTATCAAAATAAAAGTGACTTATCTACAACTAGATTTTAATGAATTCATCTGTATATATTCTGGGACTGATGAGCACTATATTGTACTAGAAACAATTAAATTTTGGGTCTCCATGATATGCAGACTAGACTGGTTCTGCTTGGAAAACAGAAGTATGTGGAGGGAAGATACAGGCTCTTTTTGCTTTTTCTTACCATGACTCCTTTTAGCTAAAGAGACCCTACCTACAAAGATGACTTCTCAATGATAAAATTCCTTATTATTGAAATACAGGTGGAAAAAAACAAAAGCGTAAAGAGGAAGTTTTTAATTACTATTCACATTAAGACCTTATATAAGTTTTCCTACTAGAATGCATCAAATGCTTGTGGCTCAAGTAAAATTCAAAGGGTAGAGCAGAGACCTGAAGAGGGACCATTCACATAGATATCACAGTTCTCAAAGTGCAAAGATGAGCAACAGATTTGTAGGAACAGAAGAAAAGCAGTCTGTTCCACAACAAACTACGCTTCTTGAGAAAGAAATGGATTTCTACTGCAAGTTTCTCAGAAAATAAACAAACTAATATAGAAATAAAAATCAAACAAAACTGTCCCTGTCAGCAATTATTTCCAGCACAAAGGACCACACAGGGCTTGAAAGAGAAAGCACAGGGAATTCATAGTTTCTGCTTCGCTGGCTATGAGGGATCCTGACTGCAGTCCCTTCATACAGTCACAAAACACTTCACAGTTCTATGTTCCCAGCTGTAAATTTCCTAGAAGAGGGAGGTTTTTATGTCTGGAATGGTGGCCACTACCCAGATCTCATTCACTCCTCACCTTTAGGTCCAAATGTGCTATTCTGCAGTTGTGAAGGTACTGCACAGCTTCCAGAATCTCTCCCAGGTAGAGTCTGATCTTCCCTTCTGTGAGGTTTCCCCATCGCACAACGTAGTCTAGAAGGCGACCCTGGTCAGCCCTATTGGAATTACAAGAGTTATAATTTGCAGTTATCTGTACATCAGAACTGAAAGGAAAACCTAACAGGCCATAATCTACAGGAATAATTGTAGCCTGCAGCACCTAGAAGACAGAGTACTAGGACCAGATCACAACATTCCTAGTTCACTTTTGCAACATCTGATATAAAATAATTCCTGGGCCTTCAGACTAAGATAATCATCCACATTATCAGTTTAATTTCTCAACTTTTTTTCCTTCTGAGTACTAAACATTTTAAAAACAGCATAGGACAACCACAATATTTTCCTTAGGTGTTTTCAAAAGTTTACCAAATCTTTAAGTTCCTTATTCATAAACCACTATAAATTCCCCGGAAAGCCAGCTGTAGAGACTGCATTTTACAGATCACGTGAGAGTGCACACACATTTCTAACACTAGTATGTAGTTGGTGGAGGTCTCAAAGGTATCGAGAAGGCCAATGAGCTGGGGATGCTGGAGATTCTGCATGACTCCAAGTTCATGGGTAACCTGGTCTCGCTTCATCAACTTCTTATTCACAAACTTAGTGGCTACTGCTCGCTTGGTTCCCTTCTGGTCACACTTCTTAACAACAGAAAATCTGCCCCTGGAATACAATATTGAAAAGAAAGAAATAACCGAGAGATGCACTAAGGACATATTATTACCTTGAAAGATAACCCGAGAAAGATCTAATTATAGGTCTCTAATAAGCTACCTTTACAAAGCAGTTTTTGGACATAAGCAAGAGTTTTCAGTTCATGCATCTTCTGCAAAATGCATCTGTATAAAAAATTACCTCCTGATAAAGATCTGTTTGATGACATTTGCAGTGAACTAAAGTCAGAATAGTATCCAGCTTTCAAAGGTCATCATTAACTTGGACAAATGTATATTCTATCTGGCTTATTTTGCCCATTTTCAAACTTTTTCTGTCTGCAATTTTCATACCCTAAAAGGCTCAGGAGAGCTTCCCTACAGAAGCAATGTCAGTCATTGTAAAGCATGCTTAAAAAAAATAATAAAAAAACCCCTCTTAATATAAGATACCGCTTCAGTCTAAATACGTTCGGTGCCATCTAGTGCTTGTAAAATTTTCACTCCCTCATTTCTATTTAATCAAATGTAATTCTGGCCTTGTAGGCTCATAAGATAAGTATTCCTCAAATTGAATCTCATTTTTTGAAAGTTAATATTTTGACATAGACAGCTTGGAGATCAGCATACAGAACACACCTGCCAAGCTCAGCCACTTCACTGTAGAGGGAATCAAAGTTGTCTTTCCAGATTACCATGATCCCATCACTTCCAGGACCTGCAACAACCAGAGAAAGACGGTGTGGTCAAAATTTAATATACTCAGATCCTCCTCAGAACCAAATTGTTGTCGTTATAACCAATGTATTGCTTCAGATGTTTGCAGAAGGAGAAATATCTGAACTTCATATTCAGTTTGGGAATAGATTTCAGGAAAAATCTGCCTCACATCAGACTGCCCCCTATCGTCTTTCTTTTGAAGCTTAGTGGGTCCATACTGAAAAGCAACTGATGTCCATTCTCTTGCAGCTCAGAAGGAAAATCATCTCTGTAATCAAATACTTCATTGACAGTTTTATATAGACTACTACAGCATCAGAAGGCAAAGAGTATTCTTTACTCTTTGCTCAAGATAATTCGCAGGAACTGACTACAATCAAATGGCAAGTCCTTCAAGTCCAAAGGATTGAGAAAGACTTCAAAGTTTGATGTTGTAAACTCACTTTCTCCTGAAGCTTTAGTTTTCATTTTGCTCTTATGGACTGGGAAAATGAAGGGAAGGACAGCCCCAGAAAAATTGCGGCCAGAACTTCTTTATACAAGCATTTGTAGAGCTGAGTAGAAAGGCCAGCAAAATACAGCTGCCTGAATTTTGAAATCTAGTTGCAGAGAACCTGAGACATACCAAATTCTGGTTTAGTTTGACTGAAAAGTGAACACTTGCTTAGGGACAATGTCAGTAAGAACTAAGGACTGTGGCTGAAAGACAGTAGTTTAGTCTACAAGACTTCTGTGACTGATTCTGGCCAAATCAGAGTTTTGGGCTTCTGTACTGGTGTAAAAAGGACACTCCTTCCACTAGTCCCTTGAAGCACAGTTTCACACTGATTCTTGTGCATCTACTCCCCTGAGCAGAAAGCTTCCTTGACACTGTCAGGGGAATCACCCAGGGGGGAATCACCCATCAATCTTCTTAATCCCCACATGACACAGGGTGGCAGCAAGACAAACACACCAAAGCAGCCAAGCCAATGCAGCAGAACAAATTCCATAGCGGAATTAATTCAGGTGCAATGGGAATTGTCTGTAGAGGAATGAGTAACTTCAGCAAGTTAAAGGAAACAAGAAGGTATATTACTTTATGCCTCATTATCAACAATACACCTGCCACTGGGCGGGGAGGGGAGGACTGGAAATCACTGTAGCAGCACCCTAAAAAAATAAGCTCTAGTTTTTCAGGACTGCTTTGCCAGCTTTGCTTGGCTTGGCTCAGGTCCTCTTTGGTTCCTTCCTCAGAGCATCTGAGGAGGACTCTGTCTGTTCTGCCTTCAATCCCAATTGGTGTCTTTCAGAATCCAGTACCAGAATCCAGCTCCTGAACACAGCTCCCATGTGCTATGGGAGCCAGTCTGGGACCCCTTGGTGCCTGCTCCACAGCATCAGTGGTGATGGTGATGTAATTACCACTGGGGGGTTGGGTTCGATGCTGGTTTTGTATATATTTGTACATATTCTATTTTATTATTATTATTTTCATTTTCATTGAAGCTGTTTTAGTTTCCTTTTCTAATCACTAAGTCTCTCTCCCTTATTCCCTTTCTCTTCCCCTTTGGGGAGGGAGGGGGGTTAGCAGAGACTATCTGTTACAGGCCTAAGGGTCTGTCCTGACCCTAAACCATGACAGTCAGTAAAGAGGAAGAACCAGGAAAAATCACCACCTTAAGATGTTTGCAGTAAGGAACTTAATGTGGCTGCCAACAAGCAGAGCTTGAAGTGGCAGCACTGATTATAACCACTCAAAATTTCAGATGAAATTTTGGAAGGGACACATTACACAGGCTGGTTTCAATATTCCAGGAAAATGGCAAAGTTTTTTTCAAAAAAGGGAAGAAAGAACCTATTTTGAGAGGTTTGGAACAACTGTACAAGTCCTCATATCAGCTGGGATAGACATATGAAGACTGAATGCAGCACTTCATATTTTATTTTATTATTTTATTTTATACGAGTCAATTTGAGATAGAGCCACCACCTAAAATCTAATAATTAATTCTCACCAGTGGATAAATATAGGGGCCTCTCAATAGATTAAAGGACCCAGATAGCACCAATCGTTACAAACTGCACGTAAGAAAGCCTCCTATTGTGCTGTCTCCCTGTGATTTCCCTGTTTCTAAAAATGGAGGATCCTGAACGCTTAAGAGAAGAATAACTGAATGTACAAACACATGCTGCCATCAAACATGTCAAGTAAGTTTGTTTTTTTTCCTTTGCTGTCTGCTTCTGAAACGCAGGCATTTTTCATCTTCGCAGATTTCTTTTTCTTTCTCTCATGAACATTCAGGTTGCCTCACCTCAGGTACTAAAATAATGTAATTTAAGTGTAGATCCATGATGCAAAGACAAGACTGTGGCTTTATAATTCAACCGAAGGAGAATATTAAAATACAGAGCAATGCCACTCTTTTCGTATCTGTACGCTTTAGAAATTACATGTTAGCATATTAACGTTCACTGAGACTGAACTAAGAAAGCAGATGATAAAATATGATTTTATCATAGTATGTCTGAATTAGTATTGACAGATAAAGTAAATGCATGTTGACAGTACTGTGTAGACATCTTGCCTGGATGAACCTCTAATTAGTGACATCCTAAAAGTGCATCTATTCCTGCTGCAACAAGTAATACAGCAGAGGTGAAAAGGTTTGTTATAATACTCCTTTAACAGAGGGATGCTCAGGAGCTGGGGTTTTCTTTTTCCTGTACTATGGGTCAGACACTTGGAATGTAATTAGATGATAAAAAAAAAAGCAATGAGGCAGGCCTACCTAAAACTCGTAGACTGGCAGAAGATGAAACCGAACCCATATCGTTTGCAGCTATACACGTATAGATACCATCGTCTTCTGCAGTGACGCCAGTGATTTTCAGTGAAGCCTCTCCTAAGTCACTGGGAAACACAATAGCATCTGTTAACTTTAGATTCATTTTACAGGCCTTATGCTAAGGAAATCAGGCAGAGTTAGATTGATACTGCCAATCTTTATTATTCTCCAGCCCTTATCTCTCTCTGGACAACATTACTAACACTGTCCCTTCCAATTCAGGAGAGCCTACCAGAACTTATAGAACCACAGAATCTTAAGGTTGGAAGTGACCTTCAAGTTCTAAACATTATCATGACCATGTCCTGAAGTGCGACATCTAGATGCTTTTTGAACACCTCCAGGGATGGTGATATTGCCATGTCAGTAGGAACAGGAGGTTTTTCTTTGTGAAAACACCATAGTGTGATCTGAAAGCAGTCATCTTACTCCAAAATGATGGTGTGCTACTAATGGAAATAAGGGATTGTCAGGATGTGTCACAACACACAGTTCTGGTTCAAGCACCAGGTCAGTGAGACAGAACCACAACAGCCTCTGCAATAACTAATCACAAATACCAGCTGAATCTTTTTCCGTTTTTAAAAATCAGCTGAATATGACATTTGGGTACCCCAGCCACACAACTAAGTCACACAACATTTCCAGAAAATCTCAGCTATGAAATATTCATGTCTGGGGCCAATCCTATCTTTATGCTTCAAAGCCTGTTGAACATCCCACGCATTACTGTACCTGTACGAAATGCTGTGATGACCGTCATTGCTCAGTGTGTTATGATCAGGACCTTTCCAAGTAACTGAAGCCTTGGGGCGACCACAGACTTTACACCTAAGCACGATGGTCTCTCCTGTCTCACATGTTACCTCACTCAATGGTATTATAAACTCTGGGGGAACTGGAAAAAGAAAATTAATGGTGTTAGGTCAACTGAAGTTAATACATTTGGGTTTTTATTCCTCGCACTCTTATCTATTAGACAATTTAGCATGGTAGTTTAAATTCCTAAGGTGTATCTAGCTCTCTATCCTTGGAGCACATCCAGTTAGGCCACTCGCTGGGACTCTGCAGAGCTAGTGAATTTTTCTCCACATGAACTTGGATGCAACACTACCACTATACCACGTGTAACCCCGAAGCCTACCATAGTGAAGCAAACACCCTGTTCATGGCAAGCTGAGGAAACCCTACAGTGAAAAGTATCTAAGGATGTACTCAGCTAGACTGTCTTTCTGTTCAGCTAGGTTTGCAAAAAGGAACACAAAACACCTCACTCAACCACTGGGGCACTGCAGTGGTTTTCCCTTCCGAGTGAGAATCAAGAAGTTTAGCTCTGTGTATTAAGGTAAAAACCCAGTTTGGCTCTCACCCTGGAGAGCACTGGAGAGGCCTGAACGTTCCCCAGAGTGCAAGGTTGAAAAATGAACTCCAACTCCTGGCCTTGTTATTTTGCAAATTTACCAAGTCCCAACTTCCATACAGTCTCCATACAGAACATTTCATATGGTCCTTGTGTTTTATGTTGTTCTGGACTTGTCAACAAAAATGCGTTCCTTGCATCTTAAAAAGTAAACATGATGTATTTCATTAACCATCTCCTTATCCCGAAAGAGCCTATGTATATTTTGATAGAAAACACTCACTTTCTGACATAATTCATATCAAGCAAGTAATGTTTTAGCCAGATCATATTTTCTACAATTTTTAAAAATTAAAGCAACTTACCATCATAAATGTAATTGGGGTTGAGAAGCTGGAAAGGAGAAATTAAAGAATTAATGTCATGATAATCTTCTAATAAAGAATGGCAGAAAACAAAGCACAGTGATGAGCTGAAGTCAGCTGTACCTACAAAGATCCCACGAAATACCTGAATGCGAGAATTCTGTCCACTCTACTCCTTCTGGAGTATCATTATGCTATATCATACTTGCAAGCTCAAAGATTGCATCTTCCTATTTTCAGATTTAGCAAACACTGTGCATTAGAACCAACATTGCCCCTTATTCCTGCATGTGAAATTCTGACACACCACTTCTAAAGAATTTTCAACACAAATTATTCTGGAAACTACTACCCCTTCGTAACACTTACCTTTACAGAAACCTTGTTGGCAAGTCCTTCTCGGGATTTGCGGTAACCATTTTCTAGCTTGCCTTCCCTTTTGCCGTCTTTATCTTTTTTCTCAGATTTCTTCCTTAAACGGAGTGCTGTGTGCCAAGACGTTGACTTCCTGAATACAGAACATTACACTTTGATCAATTCTTTTTCAAGCCCAGGTTATGTGTTATAGTCTCTAGTTTCAAACGACATTGGAAAATGTTCTTTCCTTCTAAGGAAGTATACTGAAATTAAATACATAAAGTATTCTCTAAGAGATGCTGCCTGGGGTTAAAACTGTAAGCAAGCTAGTAAGATTAGTCTGTAGTTCAGTACTTCTTGATATCATTGCTTGGAGAAGAGTAAAATTTCTATATGAAAATACACTGTCAAGCTGAGCAATGATCAGTATGAAATCTGGATCAAATACAGCCTATAGATGTTTTACATAAAACCTCAGTGATAAGAACTTTGTTATAGTTTCTTCCATTGCAAATTTGAGAGAGAACATCCTAGGACAACCAGTCATTTTCAATAGGTTTTTGGCTCAACGTAGAGATCTAGGCACTCTGACATCTCGTTTCACTTGGAGCAGACATACCCTGAGTCCTTTCCTAAACACAGACGTCTAGCCTGGTAACTCATTCTGTTAAATAAAACAGTAACTATTGCTGCTCTTAGGTATTCTTTCATCATCTTTTCCCAGAAGAATGCACTACTACAGCTTTTTAATAAAGAGTATGAGCTTCTGGGCTCTTTCTTACTGTCTTACATTTTGAAGTTTGCTATGGGACTTCTCAAGTACTCGTTCTGCTTGATGTTCATTTATTTCTTAAAGATTACATCTCCTTTTGTTTAAAAGGTTCAAAGCCTTGTCTAAATTGGATCTTTCTTCCTCCTCCCCTTCTACACACACCCAAGCACTCACTTGATGGTTCCATCAGGGTTGTCAATGATGACTGCACTGGTATGCCCCAAGACATAGCCGGGAATCCAGCCCTCGGCTGCGGGGCATTGATCAGTGGCGGCTCTGAACACCAAAAACATGTTCTGTTGGTTGCTGGCTAGAATCTGCACGACCTCTCCTTGGTAGACATTTATCTCATCCTCCTTCACTGCCGTGTAATCGTGTGTCACCAGCATGGTGGAGATATTGCTACTGCTGCTACTTTCACTCTGCAAGTGTCAATTGGAAGCAGAAAGAGGAGGGAGAAAAAGAATCAAGTTTAAAGTTCTTGAAGAAGACAGGCTGTTCTGCTACATTACTTGCTTAATCTACATAACTCAAGTTGTAGTGAAAGAAAAGAGCTATGGTTTCTCTGTATTCTCTGTGTCTATTTATCTTGTGCAAGTAAGTTTGATCTTTGAATTCCTTCATGTATAGCTCCTGCAGAAATTTATTCCCATTATTTTTACTCAAAATTATTTCCTTTAACTAAAAGTCAGTTTAGACAGACCACAACTGGTCTTCCTTTCAAGCTCAGACACTGAGCCTCACACCTTTATCAGACAAAAAAACTACAGTACAGAAGGTAGAACAGTTTTTCATGATCTAATAGGTGCAGTTTCAAAATCATAATCATTACCTCATACATAGTGGGAATTCCAAAACCAAGAAAAACATACAGTCTTTCCTAGCACTGTCTGTCAGATCTCAGGCACCTGCCTTCTGCACACAAAACATGACAAGGTACCAAAGAACAATCCAGGCTTTTGACAGTGTGTCTCAAAACAACAAGACTTGTCCCTGGTTGAACCTGTATCATCATATTTATCTCTTTAAATTCACAGGATGAGGTAAATTACTGAAACAAGAAAACACTAATTTATTGGGCAAAACAGGCTCCCTGAACTATCAGAATAAAGCTTTAAATCTCCCTTCTAACTGCTTAGTGACTATGACAGCTGACTGTTGTTAGCTGTTTATCAAACACTTTCAACTAGTGCTCACAAATGTTGTTTGTTTCCCCAGTGAACATTTGCAGAAAGCTAATCACAGCTGATCAGGTATACATTAAGTCATATTACTTTTCAGAATAAAACAACTCTCTGCTGAAAATTATTATTTTTAGGAAGTAAGACTCATTTTGTCCACCTGCATGCATTTCTCCTATGAGGTTTAATGAACAGAAGTGTGAAATCTATTCTGAATCTATGCAACCTATTGCTTGAAAGAAGTTACTTCCTTCTTCAAACAAGTTAAAACAAAAGTGGGTGGCCTATTAATGATGTAGCATGCAGCATGTATGTGTGTGTGCCTGTTTTTGTCTCTGTTCTTACTTGTAATTGTTCAATGTCACTACCAGTGAGGTCTCACTATTGCTTAGTAGTAGCAGAGTTGAAGAAGGGAATCAGCATCCATCTGTAGCTGGAGACTCCTTTCACTTCTATAGCATAATCACACATTAGCACCACCTATATGCTAGCCATGAGTGGCAAGCTTGGCACGCAGGATTAAAAGTGTCACCTTTTTTCTCAAAACTGTCAGATACTTCTCCCTTCAGCGTTGAGAGGATGCAGCAATGGTCAGTGAACAGCATGGAACACTGAGAGCCCTGAAAACCACATTCTCTTTCAATCCACTAATGATTTTGACCAGATCTTTCCATCTCCAGGTGCCCATGCTTCCCCATGAGTGCTGTGGCTGAGAAACCCAAGACATTTGCAATGGAACAGTCTCAGATTAGTCATTAGTAGCATGTTCAGCACATTGATAGTTGGGTTGCCATTTTTTTTTCTAGCTAGACTATTTTGTTCAACTGGGTGGTTCAAGTCCATTCTGTCTTTTTTCCCCCTATTAGCATGACAAGGTTAATGTTACTACAGAAAGACTGTGACCCTACTGAAGGATAATTATGTTAACTCCAGATGCTGTATTTCCAGTGGAGAACTCATTTTGTCTGACTTAAAGGACTGCCTGCATGTTCTGTTGTATCAGCAAGCCCTTTCCGTGACTCAGGCAAACCAGGAATAGTAGAAAAAAACCAAACCAAACCCTAAACCAGTCTCATTTTTAGGCATTGTTTACATTAAGATTACAATTTGCTAGATTCTTTCAGCTACATGAAAAACAACTGTATTCAGAGAAAGCTGCTTTTGGTAACTCCTGTTAGACTTATAAGGGGATATGATGAAGGGAAGGCTGAAGTTGCAAAATCACGCTAAGCCCCAAACCTTGCCCCACACACTCGAACATATTTCTTCTTAGCACACAGCAGAATTTCTGTAACTGCAGGACTGATCTTCCTGTAATGTAATATTTCCTTTTAATAGTTAAGCCTTGAAGGATCACAGTAAATTCCAAATATTTCTTATCTTCAACAAGGACAGATAAATCTTTTAAGTAAACAAATGTCTGATAAATACCAAGTGACAAACATTCTCGTGAATGTGTTTATATCAGAATTTACTCTCACCACAGAAAGACAGCCTTGTCTTTTGCCTTGCAAGGAAGTAATTATTCTTGCACAGTTAATCTTTTTCTACTGCAAGTTCTGCTGGTCATCACTGACCTCAGCTATGGGATTAGAGGAGGATTTACAATCAAAATATAAAAGATTACTCCCATATTCCTGAAATACTAGCAAAACCAATTCCTTTTCCTCCTTAGAAGTAACTTTTCCATAAGTAACCACCCTTAACCACATGTACATGTAAATACACACAAATAGTTAAACCAAAATAAAACTTCACAACCCATTTTCTCTAGCCTGTTAAATGTGGTGCAAAATCCTGCTAAAGTATGGTCTAGGAATGAGGGCATAAACGAGGAATTATGACTGAACTCAAGCTACAAATCAGTTGTGGAACAGAAGGCATGCATTCAGATATTATGTTTTGCAATAAGACTGAAAAAAAAAAGAAAAGCAATGGTGTCTTTGCTGAGATAGTACCAAAATTCAAATGTTTTGAAAACTCAGTATCACCCCTCGTCTCTCCCTCTCTCTTTTTTTTTTTTTTAATGGAATGACATTAATACTATGCAAGCCTCCTTTGCATATATAAGTACCATCATTTTGATTCACATACTGCACAATAATTGTGAAATACTCAAATTATCCCAGATATTATATTATCATCACATTTTGCTGAAGATAAACACAAGACAGAGCAAAACCAAATGAAAAGCTGACAGAAGATCAGGATAAAAATATAAGACATGCAAAGCATAATTTTTTCTTCTGAAGCTACTACAAAAGTAAGTGTAAGGACTTGGAAGTCAAGAAAGCTCTGTATGTTAAACAGTTCTATAAAGAAATGCATGCACTTAAAAAAGGTCTGGCAAGTTAGGTGATTTGCAAAACTGGTATTGCATACTATTTGTGAGAGAGTGGAAAACCAAACATTTGTAAACACAACGCTCAGTGAGAGAAAAATCAAATGTGAGTTTAAAAAGAAAGGCACCATAGCCTGCCTACCACATCCATGGCAAGTGCCTTGAAATTTCTGTTTTATATTTGCACATGCCCCTGCGATTGCTGTGTCGTATTTCCTGGTGGATGTTATTAGAGAGAATGTGGATTCTGTCGATACCCCAAGCTTTCCGCACAACACACCGAGTGCATACTAAAAGGCTGAATCTCCAGATGTCCTAAACCAGTTCTTCTTGCAAAGCAGAAAAGACAAGTGGAGCCACTATTTCTTTTGGTTGTAGTAGTAGAAGGAGGATTAGCTACGTTTTGTTGGCCTATTTTGAGTAGATTGCAGGAAGCTTCCTTGACAAGACACAGGATTTAAAAAGAGAATGTTGTACATCAACTAAAGCTGAAAGGGAGCAGGGGGGTGGGAAGAGATAACTTAATAAAAACCAAACCAATCCAAACCAAAACAAGCAGCCCAGGGAGCATTCTGTAGATGTCTCCACAAAGTTAAAACTCAACAGGACAATGGTGGCAGACTTGTGCGTGAAAGGGAAAAAAGCCCCAAGGCAATCTGCCAAAATCTCCAAGTCTGATTTAAGTGCTGGCCGCAATGCATACCCCAAAGGTGCTCTGGCTGCCACGCTTCAGCATGTTAATTATGTGCCTTCAAATTAGAGACGAAAAAAGCAAGGAGAGCAAGTTAGTAAGTATCAGCTTAGTGATCTATGTTTTCAGCAGAGGCAGAAATTGCGTGTTAGCAGTTGCTTTTGTGTCTGTATACATACCCATGTTTCTATGTATACATACACAGAGAGGTAGACAATTCTGATTTTTTAATATGCAGAAGATATTTGAAGAGTTGATTATTTCAGAGCAGTACAGCACTGGAGAGCCAGAAGTTAGTACGGAGAGTGATGGTAACGCATGGGAAGGTTTTAGAAGAGCTCGCAGGACAGAGGTGCTCCGCTCTTACCCCATTACTCTGGGTGGAGTGAACTGACTGCTCGCTGGTCGAGGAGCATGTGCTCATGCGGTCTGTGTCCTTGCTGTGTGAAGAGTGGCGGTGGACCTGCCGCTGGAGGGAGTCATTGTCCCCAGGGAAAGTGAAGGAGCCAGGGCGGCTGGCAGGGGATGCTGGGATGGAGCTCCAAAAGGAGCCCTTCTGCAGGGGGCTGCTGGGTGGAAAGCTTTCTTTGCCAAAAGGAGAAGGGAAAGTCGTGGAGAGAGGAGAGTTCATTGGTGAGATGGCTCCTGGTCTTGGCTTCCCAAGCGTCAGTGATCCTATGCTGTTTCTTGATCGACCATCCTCTGAGCTTCCACGTGAGTCTTTCTGGGCTCCATCAACTGAGCCAGAAATGTTTCCCGCTGTCTTCCTGGGACTTTCAATGACTTTCATCTTGGGAATCTGCTCAGCTTCTCTCTGAGGACCGTCCGGTTCTGCATTGGGAGGGTGCCTGTCTGGCTGGCTCAGGCTAGTTTCTAAGGAGGTGTTGTAGTGTGGCATGGAGAGATTGTGAATGGACATACCTGACATCTTGTCTCCCTCTGCTTGGGCCGAGGCTGCAGAGGAGACCAGGACTGGGGAATGGTGTCTGACAGGCTGGGGGATCCGGGATGGCCGGCTACGGCTGGAGCTGGGGATGCCACTACAGCTGCTGGGGCCACTGCTGTTACCGCTGCTGCTCCCACTGCCGCCTCCACCACTGCTGTGGTTCCTCTGGTACTCGATTGGGGACGTCAAGGCTGCAACAGGGGTGGGAGGGGAGGCGATCAGGGAAAGGAGGGCAGGAAAGGGAACAGGAACAGTTTAAGACAGACATGTTTACTGGCAAAAAGGGAGTGCTGTTCAAATAAGATAAATTCCCTTAGCAATGCTGATCATGCCGTAGACCTCAAAGTCACTTTTCTATATCACACCTTCATGACCTGCTATATGTACCTCTATTAAAGAAGAAAAATATGAAACCAGAGAGAAATGTTTTCCTCTAAGATCACATCGTCAGTCAGCAGCCAAGCTGGGAAAAAAAAGGTGTGACTCCAAATTCTTAGCAGGTTGTTCCATCCATTATAACTCATATAAAAATAAAGAAGTCTAGATTGGGGTAACAACCAACGGATACAAAAAATAGAGCAAAAACCTTCTACTGTCACTGCGGACACCACTGTCTTCTACTTTTCTCCTGCAGAATCTGAATGTGTTTGCCACAGTAAGATGTGACGACAGTGGCCGCCAGAATTACACAAGCAAAACATATTCTACGTAGATGCTTAAAATTCCACTTGAGTTTAGCCTTTAAAGGCTTACATTTGCTTAGGAGGGGTATACAAGCTCTCCACCTCAACCGATGGTGCCAATCTTGATTCACTCCTACAAAACATTTGGAAAATTTCAGCAAGAGAACACCATGTAAATTCAGACTACAACTCTTACAATAAATGCTAGCATCTGTTCTGAAGCAGAAACGAGGCACATATCCCCCAACTGTGTTGCATTAGCTCAGGAAAAAGGAAACTTGCAAAACATTTCAAAGCCAAGAAACAACAGATGAGAGAAGAGTCATTCAATTATGAACTTTCAGTGAGAGGAAATCACTTACCATTTAAAAAGTTGCGCTGGTTTTCCAAAATTTGGTTAATTTCATGGATCCATAACTGGCAGACTCCTGGACTAGCAGAATGCAAAATAAAGGTCTCTGTGACATCGCCCGTTCTTGATGTTAGTGCAAATTTACATGGATCGCTGTCCACATTTTCCTCCAGGGAAAGGCAACTCACCTTCAAGAAACACCCCCCAAAACCAAACCAAACCAAACCAACAACAAAAAAAAAAACAAACCCCCAAAAAAAAAAGAAGAGAGAGAATTTACTTCATGTATTTTAAGAGAAACATCCTTTAAAATTTCTTACTTAAGAACTCAAGAGTCAGATCTCCAAATGATGGCCATTCTTCCTTCAGTAAAATAATACCATGAAATGAAAGATTACAGTAAACTAGGGATTAGTGCACAGTTTACTGACACACACTGTGCCTGAAACAATCTCCAGCTGGTCAGTATGGGCCAGTGTTCTCCATCGTCCCTCACTCTCCCTTTGTGTTATTTGAAGTGTTGAGCCTGCTACAGAGCTCTACCACTGGCCCACACTGAAGGCTTCTGCTGCAGATACTGCAATGCCTTGGACCAGGGTGTCCAGACAGCACTAAACAGGATGCTCAGGTGGCCGGCAAAGCACCAAGGTGAATTAAGGGGATTTGGGTCCAACTAAAATGCTTCATGAGGAGGCTGTTGGGCCCTAATATCATCAGGTTTTGTTTCAGGGCAAGCTTGAAGTGGGACTAAATGCTTTTTGTCCAAGGAAGAGCTGACATGTCTAAGAAGGTGGCACTGCTTACAGAGGTCACCTACACATTTGGACTGATTTCAGCTGAAACTTAAAAGAATGGATTTGTAAAGAGTTCTCATCTTTGCAGTGACTTTGCAATGTGGTGTACACAAGCACAGGGCTGAAGACTAAACAGTTTGTGAATGCTTGTCCAGCTTCGTACAAGATCACCTGTTTTGCAGTGCTTCACATTGAAAGCATCAGAATACCAGGATCCAAAGATTTCCATCGGTCACCAGAATGACCACAAATTCAGTAGGAAGTAATTTCAGGAAGTAACTGACACCTCACTGTGCTTTATGATTGCACATGTAGATGTCACTAGTGACTCCACATGAATCAGAAACTATTACCTTAGCAGTTTTTGCAGGAGATGCAAAGACTCACACACAACAGTTACCTTGATACTGTTTTTAAACAAGAATCCAGGCATGGAGAAACCTTTCTTTTTATCTAGCAGCTCACTGAAAATGACAATCTGCTCGAACAAGAAGACTCGTCTCTCCTTGCAGCGTGGCAGAAGTCCTGTGTCCTGGTCTGTAACCAAGAATGTGTCCTGGAGCAGGAGCTTACCCTGGGCTACAATTTTACCCTAAACAGAGAAACAAGCAAGAACACATTTATTGCGGTTCTCCATTTCTTTTCCCAGTTAATCTTTTTGAGGAGATGCTCATGGCAAAATAGTTTTTTACATTTCCCAATTTCTGAGTGTCGCTGACCATTATATATTCACTGATCCTCCTATACACAAGATATTGTTGTGTCCTTTCTCTAAAAATGAACATCATCAGGAAACAACTCCAAAATTCCTCTCCAGCCTTTTCAATTCTTATTGCAGTTTGATACTTGTAACATTCAAGGCCTCTCTCTATTCTCAGTAACTCCCACAGTAACTCAGATGTTCTTCCAATGTCTTCCAGGGTGCCAAAAAGAGGAAGAATTCAAGTTCATACCTGAATCCCAGAGCAGAAAGGGCTTTACAAGTACAACACATCTGTCTGATGCATACTGCTTCAAGAGCCAATTTCTATATCTTCTAGGCTTAGCAAAGAAGGACTACAGTTGCCTCAGGTACTTTGACCTTAGCAACTCCTCCTTTGTCTATGCTACTGAAGTCAGGTTTGATCATCTGTTGATAAACAATTATTTTACTATTTTGCAAGTCACTAGCCAATAATGCAACTGTAGTAACAGCAGCGCTTCCTACATTTTGCAGGACTTACCCAACAAGACTGACACAACAGGTGAAGTTTTCCAGGAAAACGTCCTTGGGAGAGCTAAGACTTGATTTTTCATTCACCACTTTTGGCACCAGCTAAGCGGATAGTGAGGGGGTCACCCTACCTCATTTCTCCCCACAACATTCAGAGTTAATTTCTAGAGAACCTGACAAAAACTCTAAGCAAAACTGCAGCCAACTTACATCGAATCCTTGCAGGCGGCCAACATTCATCATGTCATTACACCTTTTTGGTACTATACACATGACCTCTACAGCTCTCTGTTGAAGACAAATAAAAAGTTAAAGCTTTATTTTTCCAAATGACTTAGCAGCATACATGAAATTTAGTTTCATTTGCTGTGATTGCTTTAGAACAGAAATGCGAAATGTAAACTCTTAAAGTCACAGTGTCAAGAAGATCAGAAAAGCAAACACTGTCAAAAGAAGAGTTCAGAGCAAAAAGCATTCAAATCACTAAGAGAAAATGTCTTAAGTACCTCTAGTTCTGTTGTGTCAAGATTAGCTTTTTTAGAATATTTGAGGAAGTCCTGAAAAAGGAAAAAAATAATATCAGTTCTTTTCTGATTAATCAGCAAAGAGAAACCTTAGAGAATCTGAGTTTGCTATCCTCTGTTAGAGGAAGATACACTGCAGAAGACACAAATATTTTCTTTTTAAGGCTTTTCACTGACGTGCTTTCTGCCTCTTAATTTTTAAGATTTATTCACTATTTTGATTTAGCTCATACAAGAACATTTACTAAGGTGATCACCTCTGTGATACACAGGGTTGCTCTTCAGCAAACTGGTTGCAGATGTAGGTGTAAAAGTAGGGATGAGTCCAAACACCTCATACCACTTTTACATCTGAAAACAGTTGGGAGATTCCTCTCCCCTTCGTATGACACTGTTACAAATTCTAAACGTTTCCATGTCACTGATTTGGGCTCATTTGGTCTTTAACTGTTAAAAGAAAAAGCAAAATTCTAACCAAACTATTTAGTGTGACTTTTATAAATATCTGAATATGCTCAGAATATAACACGACATTGCTTACAAACCTGGGTTCTGTTTGGGAGGAAGGTGGAAAAGCATCAGCAATATTTAGGAAAGAAAAGCTATCAATTAACACATATATTACATTATTCATCTCAACATCACTTTACCTTTAGTAATAGCTGGTATTTCATAATTCTCTGCACAGGTTTTATTAGCAAGTCCGTGAGCTGAAGTCTGTGTCCCAAGCGTTGCTTTAGATCCTGAAGGTTGTACAACAAACATTTTTTGTTCATTCAGTTAGAAACAACTTTGTTGAGTTTCTCTTACTATTAAAGGCTGTCAGAGCTGTTTTGTTTTCTTTCCCCAGAGATTAATACATCTCTGGGAGCCTGTATCAGACTTTAGAAATCAGAACAGAAATGGCAAGAAATTATAATTTAGAACAGTAATGACATGTGCTGTCTTTTTTTTCAGGTGTGTGTTTTGTTTTGGTCAACAGATCTGCTAAAGCTTATGATTTGTACACACCCTTCACCTTGCATATATCCTCTTTCAGGAACTTACCTCAAAAAATGTATCAATGTATTCTGAGACAATGTGCTCAGACTTTGGTTTGTTTTGGCAGTAAACTATGTACATGTGCAACCTTCTCTCCTAGAAGAACAAAGAAACAGAATGATACATCGTCATCAAGAAAAAAACACTCCAGATTGAAAGTGAGTATCATTTTAAGAAGTACAGCTGTTCAAAAATATGAACTTAAAAGTCCTATTGAGGAAAAGAAGCAGGTGCACATGCAGAAATTACAGCTCTGAAAACACATTTGTTTGAGAATATTGTGATGATTTTAGAAAGGAAATACAAGTCAAAATTTTGCCATAGTAATAAATGCTCCCAAACAAGAGGTGTTTAGATGGATTGAGCATTTGAAATATCATTTTTTTAAAAAAATTAATAATATTATTATTCTAATCGATTAGAAATATTCTAATATAGCCATTATTCTAATAGTATAATGACCTCCTCCTGTTTAGCTGTACAGAGTAGTTACAAGAAACTTCTGAAGTCTTCTATTTAGTATTAGCTCTCCTGTTGGGGTGGGGATGTATGTGATGTAGCCTGGAAAGGATGGCACTAGTATTTTTTTTGACTCTGATTATGTATGTTGTGCATGTGCTTTTAACACCAAGGCAACAAAGAAAATGAGGCACAATGTAACTTCAGCCTTTAACGTTCATTCCCGATTGCTGACCTTGCTGGTTAAGAAACAGAGACATACCATATGTGTCTATTATCTACTACAAAATCTTTCTTATCTCTTTGCTAAGACTGGTTTGCTGTTAGGGGCTTTGCTGCTCAGAGACTTGTGGAGTACTGACCAGTGAAGACAGATGGAAACCAAAAAAGGAAGAAGATGAAGATTGAGAAGGACAAGAAGACAGATTAAGAACAGAAACTGAATCGTCACGTTCAAGCTGACAGGGTTTTGCTACACGATGTTGTAGCAGCATCACAGCTTGCCTTTCCATCTGGAGCAACTGTTAAGGGTGCCTTTCAAAGACAACTCAGCTACAGATATAACATGATAAAGTAAAACATCAATTAAAAACAGGGAAAGCTACTTCCTCCAGGTTTCCCATTTTACCAGTGCCAGAATTCTCCCCTCTCCCCATGCCTTTTTTCTTTAAAAAAATAATACCTCAGAAATGAAACAGCTCATTCCTTATCGTTAGTCCAGGAATTAGGCCTGGCTTCCAGTATTAATGTTCCATTAATGTGTGGCTCTCTGCTCTTCTGCTACCCTGGTATTGAGTTCAAACACAGACTGCAGGGAGAATCTGAAACCCATTAAATCTGCTTAAATCCAGTCTGTCTTCAATCTTTGTACACTTGTGCAAATGTATTTAGCAGGCAAGTTTCCCTTCTGCTGTCTTGTGTGGAGTACCTTAAGACCTCATGTCAAACATATCAAGTTGTATTTCTACACAAAGACATCCAAAAATGACTGATTAGGGGCATATCAGATGTGTCCCGAATTTTGGTATCTTGTTTCTAGATAATGAGTTCATCTGATTTCCTTCCAAAGTGTTGTAATATCCACATGTATCACATGGTCATCCCTTCTAATGAAAAGTAGAAAAACAGGGACTTGTAAAAAAGCTATATAGGGTACTGTGTTGGACTAAAGTTATACATTAATTTCTGTCACACTCACCCTTTCCCGAGGGAAGAGGGAGGAATCCCAACCACTACTGAGATTCTCAGAAGAGGAAAGGATAGATCACTAGAGTACACTCAAACTGGAAAGAAAAAAATGAGCCTTTTTCCTATTTTGGGTCCCTGGGTTTCATGCTACCGCATGGATAGCTGGGATTAGAAGGCAGGTGTCATATGAAATGACAATTCCCTTGCACTGAACTGGAATTGAATTAAGAAATGGGGCTCCCATTTGTGTTTCTTCTGCACAGGAAGATACTGGGGACAAAAACTACAGCATTTACTTAGTCTTGTTAGCTCCTACAAGCTCTCTCTCCACCTCTTACAGTAAAGAATATTTTACAACAATTTCTTAACCGTATTGTACTGAAGATAAATCCTTAATAATCAAACACGTTGGTTGGTAGCAGCAATAGGGTTTTGCCAGAGATGATGTTTGCACTCACATGCTTAACAAACAGGGATCCCAGCTTTTCTGGATCTTCAAGGCACTTCTCCAACTCTCCTAAAAAGAAGCTGAACATAAACAGAGTAAGTACTTTTTCTTCTGATAGCACATGCTACAGCAACAGGTAATTGCAAGGCAAAGTGGTTTTACTGCATGGTCCGCTTTGTGTGCCCTATCAATACGTTTGGATATTAATGTATGTCCAAAATGACAATGTTAACCGTGTAATATTTTAATACAGATTTCCAAAAGGACAGACCGAATCCATGCTAAGATGAAAAAATACTGATGTTCATTAAAAAAATTCTTTAATTTCATATATTGTTTGAAACTTTCTCCTTCCTAATCTGAATGCCTGAGGTGCTTATATTGCCATGCTAATCCCTAACAAATTCCTTGGCCTGCATTCTTAAGAGACATTATTTTTATAAACAAAGCCTCAAACAACATACAACTTTCCATATGTAATACTACCTATACTACAGCTTGTCAGCTGAAGCAGTTGCTATATATAAGCTTCCTTGATGAAAGAAAATCTTCATAGCAACATCTGTAAGCTGGATCTACAGTATCTACAACTCAGAGCACAAGGCCAATTCTATTTACCTTGTATCTGAATATCTGAGGAAAAAAACCCAATTCTTAAAGTCAGTCTAGTATTTTTTAGGTAGAGTTGTTCAGCAGATGGTTTTCAAGTTAATACATACTCTCTGTGCCAGTCATAAATCTGGTGAATGTTTCCAAACACAATCTTGTCTTTGCCTTTCATGTCATCAGGTACACCATCTTCCTTCATTAGTGCCATATAACCCTGCAAGAGTTCAAGCAAATTCACTGTCAACATTTTAGCTTAAAAAAAGTGGGTTGCCTTTTCAATCCCCCTTTTCGCAGAAACTCTCCACATTGCCCATGACAACAGCTTGCTTAGGACACAAAAAACACCCCCAAAAAAACTCTAGAGCATAGCACAACAAAGCACGGACACAAAATATCACAAATTGGCTTGAAGATGTCTACGCAACATTGCTGGAAAGATGAATTCACTCCAGGTAATTCAGCCTGCGTGAATCAGCTCAAAGCATAGAGGAAGCTTCTGTAACCTTTCCCCTGAGGGTCTGAAGCAGCTCCAATACTTTGCCAGGTAAGGACTGTTACCAAGCACATGTTTCCAAGCTCAGTGTTTCTTACTTCAGTCATCCGCACTAACCTGACACCAACCAAAGCATGCTGAAGAAAGCAGCTGCACTGCATGGATTTCTACTTGTGATATGAGCAAACTGAAACCCAAAAAACTGCGCATCAGTTCTATTAGGAAGCATTCTGGCCTCAGTAAAGCTCCCTTTACATTTTTGCATAGTCCCATTTTCTCCTTTTTTGGTGTATATATGCGCGTCCCACTGTGCAACTCTATAACATACTTAAGAGTTGGGAGAGTTTTAGATGCTGTCATATTCATGCAACTCTATTCCTTCTATTTTTTCTTAACACTTCTATTCCTGATTAGCCAGGTCTGGCTTGAGTTTGCAAAGTTTATGTTGTGACGTCTAGCATTTTCACCGGGAATTATTTTTTTAGTTACCAAAAAATGCATCTGCTCATAGCCTTCTAATGCACCCAGTATTTAAATACTGTAAAAATATTATCACAACGCTTATCTTTCTTTCGTTCCTGCCCTTTAAAACAGAGTTTGAGAATTGAGTACTGTTAGGCAGAAATTCACTGTCACATGCATTCTCTGTGCTCTTACATACACATTCTGTTGGTAGCTGAAGACCAAGGGGAGATGTGTGATGTTACCTCATTTTATGGAAGGGGAAACTAGGAAATCTAAGAGAGGCCTAGAAGGAAGCAAGTACTTCAAATCCAGGATAGTTGCTCCCTATATGCTGAGCTACAATGCTTTTTAAAAATTTAGTTGTACTACATAAAGCCATTAGTCTGATACCATTGGCCACAGGGAGCGGTCTTAAAGAATGAAGAACTATGCTCCTCAGAAGAACAATAAGGTGCACACAATAACAGGAAGAAGGGAGTAAGATTTGGTGCAATATTTCTAATATGTTAAAAGCCTGCTGGAGGGAAAACTCAGAATGCAAGCATCCACATTTTCAGTTTCTTCCTCTGCTTTTTTTCTGAAAAATTTGTTACAGTTATACAATTGGTCAGTACTGCATTAAAAACCAAACCAAACCAACAAAAAAACCAAGAAAAAAACAAGAGAATGAAAACAAGAGAATGAAAACATCGTACCTCAACTACATAGCCCAGATCTCGTACATAATCCCGCTCCGTCTCCACTAATTCCTGTAAGACGTAGCTAAAGAAAACGGTGAACACATGTTTCATTAAAAAAATGACAGAGATTCTTAAAGAGGATTAATGGCATACAATTTTTTACACATTTTCAGACACATATGTCTGATAAGCAGAACTGAAATGGAAGAGTTAATGGACACTTTCTAAGCAAGATGCTGCTTTGACTTTGGAACTAGAGCAGGCTTGCTTCTGTTTATCTAAAGCCAGATGTTTTCTTACATGTGTCATTAAAATTAAACATTTAACTGTTTAAAATAAAATGCTATTATGTCTCTGGTCTGGAGACTCTTAAGTATATGAACTGTTACTTCTACCCACAGATTTAAATAATTTTGAAACCAGGCATGTTTTTGTTTTACCATCGTAACAGTTTACTACTACATAAAGAAATTAAGGTTTGGTGCAACAGAACAAATGAAATCACAATATTTTTGAAGCCTACTAGCCCTTTGAACATTCAAGGATCAGCACCTTCTTGAATAACTGAGACTGGCATGTGACAGAAGTCAAACAGAGGTAGGACTAAAATTAAAAATCACAGGAAACTACAACGGCAACTAACGTTTGAGGAAAACTTTTCTTTGTACCACGTGACTACATGCCTAACACCTACCACAAGTCCTCCCCCTTTCAGGCTAACAGCTTCTGCTGCCAGTTCAAAATGGACATTTTAAAAACATTTAATTTCTCTCTTCAAATCATTGTAAAAAATGGAGTAAAAATGGTCTTACTGTCGTCTTTTTAAGGAGCTGGATTTCCTTTCTTCCATCTCATCTATGGGTGATGAGGAGGAGAGAAGGGAGTTATCTGAAGGATTGAAGGATGGACTGCTGCTGTCACCTTGATCTACCAACAAGGAACTTGGACGGTCCTCCAGGGCCTGAGAAAGTGATCAAGACAGACAGCAACAATGATTTATTTCCCCTTTAGTCATAAGACACATTTACATGCAGCTGTAAATTTGGAACCTATGGGAGATCAATTACTGTAATGTATCTTGGCAAAGGAGGCCTCAAGCTTCTGGGAAACCAGCCAACAACATGGCTTTCCAGAAGAGATAACCTTATAGAAGCACATTTGAGATATGTCAGCCTTTTCCTCAGAGGAAAAGAAAGGAATTCAATTGATTTGAGTAGCAAGGGCTAAAAGTCAGACTGTCCTGTTCAGGATGTAAGTACTTCTATAGCTGAAGCTACGCAGATGTGTGTTTACTAATTAAATTATATTTGTCATACTTCAGTTCTGGCATATGCAAGTTACTTTCAGTAATAAATAGGACATCTTTAAAGGAGTTTCTTTGGATTTTTTTAATACAACAGAAGTGACATTCTTTGTCAGACATTTTATTTATCATATTTACTAGCCAAATCACTGTCTTATTGAAGAAAATTACTTCTACACTGTCAGTATTGCTTTTGAGCTTCATGAGAGTTCATATCCTAAGAAAGAGGCCCTGCCTCTTCTGCCAGATACACTGCCTTCCTTGCATGGACTCCACAGGCTTCTGTTTGTATAAAAGATGGAGAAGCCATGGGAGAAATAATATGAACAAGCTTCTGTGAAGTATTTACTGGACCTTTTAAATACAAGCACATAATCTTGGATCAAGCTATAGATGAATCACATTTTCCTCGCATGTGATACAGCCTTTAATGCAAGACATATTAACTTCACCAGGGTGGGGTTCAGCTGTAATCTTTTTTCTTTCCCCACAAAAAGTAAAAACCCAATAATGGTATGACTGGCTTAAAAACGAGGGGAAGCTGATCCTTGGCTAAAATTCTGAAATGAGAACATCTCCACGAGGGACTACATGCATGGATCATTAAGTTATATCCACTGCTAGGCTGCCTAAAAGACAGATGAGCTGTCAAAATTTCCATTTACAAAAGACTGTTGAATATTCTTATAGATTACTGTTTATCCTTCTGGTACAAGAGAATTAAAAAGCAAAGTTAATGTGCTAAGAGAGTGCAGCAATTATTTCACGTGGTAATTACTTCATTCAGTCCATTCTGAATGAAGAAATCTAAACCAGAAATTAAAATTTCTCATTCTGAAAGTGAAAGCTGCCTAAAATTTAGAATAAATTTTAGGAGACATCATCCTCTGGTAGCATGGGACTGCCATGCTGCAATTTGCTGTAGTTTTCACAGCAACACTTCTCTAAATCCCAAGAGGGTCTATGCTGCAAAAGCCAGACTTAAGGTTTTGAGGGAATCACAGAACTGTGGAGGGACCTCTTGAGACCATAGTCCAATCTCCCGGCTCAAACAGGGTCTGTTAGAGCAAATTTTCCAGGACTGGATCAAGCTGGATTTTGAGAACCTTCCGAGAATTACCCATACACCCTATTCTTCGCCAGTGAGCATCTTCAGAAACACAGAAACTTTGAAACACTGAAACTCGAAAAAGCTGCCAGAAATTCCTCCTACTTAATTTGTTAGCAAACACTAAAAAGCAAGAAAGGAGGAACTAACATGCAAAATGATCCTTTTACTCCTGTACTTATTTCTTCATTATCATGTTGCCCAAAGAGCAACTAGATGGCATATTTTTTTTCTGTGTGAGGATTAACTGCTTTACTGTTGAACCTCACAAATTTGCTGTGAATTTAGTTTCAGGGATTCTTCTCAGAGGGTCTATCAAGCAAAGACACCCTGGGTCTCTGCATTTGTTTTACTAATAGGACATACGTTTTCTGCTACCACCTCCTCTCCCTCTTATTTATTGCTTTTTGCTTCTCTACATAGCTATTTACCTATTCAGTACGCGCTTTTGTAAAAGAGGCCATACAAAACAACCCATACACCAACCCAGAAAGTGACTTTTGAAACAGACATCAAGTTTTACAAGTCAATTGCCTGTAGCTTTTCTCTCAATAGCAATTTGAGACTTGAAGACAGAACATTCTTTAAACACATGCATCTGCCAGTCAGCCTCACCATTTTACTTTTGACGAGCTCTTCAATTGCACTGACTAGTTCTGCAGCACTGGGTGTCTCGGAGCTGGTGGGTCGCACCAATAATCGAGAAGATGTCTGTGCAATGACACAAAGGAAGGAAAATCCCAGAGTTAGCCTGGTACTTGCTCAAGGATCAAGAGACTTCCTTCACTTTTTTTGTCAGAAAAAGGTACATGACAATAACTGTCAGTGTAATATAACACTAAGGTCATCCCTTCCAACTAGGGCAACTAGAATGGGAAATTTTAAGTACCCCCCATGAAAGTTAGATGCTGGGATAAAAATTGCTGTTCCTACATGCAATAGAAGTCAAGGAAATATCCTTTATCTTGGTGATTATGATAATATCTAGCAAAGAGCTATAAAAATCACCTGAGTCGACCCAATGGACAACAAACAATTCGTTAAATATTTTACTGCTCATTAAACAAAGCAACAACTGCAGAACAGTAACAGGAAACACGAAGACTTGAATTAAAGGAGGAAGCATCACTAAGCTTAAAAAAAAAAAATAAATACACCAGTAACTCAGGGGCATTTAGTTTTCTAAAGGAGCTGGGGTATATTGCCCAGATTCAGAGGGGAAATTGAGCTCACCATTCCTTGTGCCATCCATTTTCCCCAATGGTATGTGTAGAGCACAGAAGATCTCTGGCCTCACAAGCTATAAAATGCCAGTTTATAGATACAACTGAAGGTAAAAGGTGCTCACAATAAAGGATTGTGGGAGAGGGCCATTAAATTCAGCTTCAGTAATTTGCAAACAGTGTTGTTTGCATATTACATTTATCATAAAATAACTGGAAAGTGGAAACAGGGTGTAATATGAACCTTACTTCATATTACTAACAGCACAGTGAACATGATGTAGCACAGGGTGAGCTGTCCTGCAAATGTTTCCAACAAACCAGACAAAGAAACGGCATGTATAATGACTCAACACAAGAGGCTCTGCTCAAATCAAGCATGAGTGTAACAAGGCTTCCCATAAGTCAATTAAAAAAAAGAAAAAAAAAATACAGATTTTAGGTAGTTTGCCTTGCATTTGCCTTATTTGGAAAGGAAAACAGGGGTTGGGTAAGCAAAGGAAATGCAGACAATTTTAAAAGGAAAGATATGGGAACTGAGCAAAAGCAGAGACAGAACACAAGTCAACATAATGCTGCATCAGAGTTTACAAAAAGAGAAAACAAAAAGCAAAAATAATTAGTTTCATGTTAACATAACTGATCTTGAAACTTTAATACTGTTTATCCAAAAATTAAATGCAAACAACTTGTAAACTGCCATCAAATGCATATCTGTGAGGTGTGAAATGACTCTGCTGAACATAAGGCATAGTGTGCAGATGAGCTCTTAGGGGAGAAAATGGTTGTGCTATTTAGTGATATTACACAAATCAGCATGGCCTAGCACGTGATGTTTGCATGCACACCAAAAGCCGAGCAATCCCACAGCTAGCTTGTCTTTTGGGCAACTGTATGCTCCTGACATCTGGTTGCTGACCGGGTTTTCCAAAGCTATGGTTTTATTATGCAGGTTTTCACTTGGGATGTGGAGCTCAGCTTAGCCTTACAAAACACTCACAGAGGTGGAACTGGACTCAGGTCCCTTTTCTCTTTTATTGCTCTATGGGAGTACTTGGGGTGTGACTTTTGGTAAAACTTCAGAACTGGTTGTTTTCCAGATCATGTGTTTATCATCACATATTATCTGAAAAAGGAGGAGTTGCATAGATGAAGTCTGGCTGCTGACCATCCCAATGGTGTACTCTGGGAGCAGAATACACCCCTTGCCCAAAAAGCAAGGAAAGGCGGAGGAAGCAGCTGAGTGCAGGCAGGTGTGAGACGCTGCTGGAGCCCACAGTGGGCTGGGTAGGGAGGGAGAAACCCAACAAGCAGGGAGTTTCCAGCAGAGTGAAGATCAGGAGCCCTGGAGAGGAAGAAATGCTCGAAGTGAGGCACAAAGGAAAGCCAAGCCTCTGAGGTCACAGAAAGGAGGAGGCATTCCTTGGGATCCAGAGGAGCTGAGCATCCCAAGAAACCACAGAGCATGACAGGAATGTGAAGGACGACTCCACCCATTAGGCAGACAACTGGGAATTTGTTTGAAGCTTTTTATTAATCAGTATCTCTATCAACAGATCCAACTGACTTCTGCTGGGTAAAAGTTTGATCTAGCTTCTCAGTTCTGTGACCCAATAAAGTGTTTGCTTTAGGTACTGGAAATCAGTGGTACACCTTGGTGTCTTCAGGGAAGCACACACAGCGTCCCAAGCTGCCACATGAGGGGACTTTTTTGCCTCCCACCATACAGTAGGATAAATATTGCAAAAAATCAACACACCACAGAAGAATCATTACATATACATTTTGAAAAATTATGGTATAACACTGAGTGTACTGAATTTTAACTTCTCAGAAGTCTTCTCTAGAATGCATGTTAAGGTTCTTTAAAAACTGTCCCAACATGATTTTACTGCAGGAGGTGCATGTTAACCACTTAAGAGAAAGTAAAATTTACTGGGGATTGAGAGCTACTAGAAACCTCTTACTCTAGAGTAGTAAGGGTCTGACTTTGCACCAGAAACACAAAATTAAGTAGACCCTAACTTGCAAGCACATCCCTTCACATAACTGTTCTTGCCACGTTAACTGAACTATTTAAGCAAAATACATTTTTCTCTGAAGAACTTTTTATGACACTTGGCGTATTAAGTTTTTTTTATATCACTGAAAGGACAGGCAAATATGGCAGCTTATCAGCAGGAACTTTAACACCTATTTACCAACATTATTTTTATTCTATTTTTAAGACTCAAATGGAGATTATTATTCTCTAGCAATAAAATGTTCTTTCAGGTCTAAAGGCTGACCTATTTTTGCTTGTTTTGTTTCAGGAATATTTCCCAATATATTAACTCCCCAACTCATATATTACACTTTTTCAACTCAGAAAACATGTAGGAAATAAAAACACAGAGCACAGAAGCTGGCCATTTTGATCCTACAAATGATAGCTCTGGGGATGAGTGACATTCCTATGGAGAGGCAGGGTGGTTCCAAAACGAAGAAAAAAAACCCCAGAAATAAATAAGATCAGCCAAAGTTATCAGTAACATCTGCAACATTGAGAATGGTCAGTAACCATATTCAGTGATACAGACTACAAAGGTTAAAACTTCTAAGCAGCAAATTGAGAAGGAAACAGTAATGTGCCCTGTTGCACAATCACTACTTCTGGGCTTCATACTTGTACCCTAAATTCTCAATCCAGGTTAAAAATTGATATAAACCCTCTCAATGTATGAACATCATAATATTTAAGAAAAGCAGATTATGTGCAAGTAAGATCTCCTTCATGCAGTTACTACCTACATGCAGAATTTCATCACTGATGCAAAATTTTTTACCCTGAATTCTAATGTGCCTTTGCTTGTAAATAGCAGCTGGATGATTACCCTTCTTTGGATATTAATTTCTTCGTACACCTTTTTATTAGGCACCCTTCCCAGGTCCCCCACCTCCCCCCTAAAAAAAAAAAAAAGAAAAAGAAAAAGATCAAAATACCCAAGAAGATTAAAAAAAACCCCACCACCTTAGAGTTGATGTGAACAGCTCCTTCTGCTGAGGGATGTACATCGAATTTTTTTTTTCCCCTAGAGCTTGGTGAACTGCCTATGATCTAAATAGGTTATGCACAACTGTTAATTTTTCCAGAGAAACCTTATCTGCACATAGTATTTTAACCTCAGTACCCAAAAGCATGATTATAAAACAGTTCCATTCTAATCAGTAAGCAGGCTATCAGTCAAAACAGGCCTGCAAACACACCAAGTGGCCCATGCTCACATTTTAAGTGCTAGTTGAAAACTTTTATACGCTGGTAAAGAAACTATTTCTACAAGAAGCCTTTTTAATGTTGTCTGAGGGGGGGGGCACAAATTACTTCTGTCTACCATAAAGCTGTATTATGTACATTACAGGGACTTTGGGAAACACAAGAAAGATCTGTGCCAAGAGAGGTTATCTCGACGTGTGAAGCCTTCCCTGCTTCCTCCTCCTACCTTGTCATCCTGCGAGTCGGGCTGGAGAAGACTGTGTTGCTGAATCGCCATTGGAGGAGGAAGCGGCACAGCATCTGCTCCCTCTTCGCCTTCCTCCTCTCCGCAGCTCTGCATGCCTGAAGAAGATGACTTGGAGAGAGTGCCACTGCTCAGCCCCTCATTCCGACCTCTCTGGAAATAACATCAAGACATTCAAGCTCTGTTACTTCCTCAACAGCATGAAGCTTGTTATTGCAAGCTTGTCTTAAACAAGTCTGTTCTGTGGGTTCACCTCTCTCTCAGCAAGTCAAGATGATCCTACAATCACAGTGCAACTCCTCAGTAGAGAGGAAAAAAGCAGATACGTTTTGGTGTTTGATAAAAGGAGATGGATTGAGATACTAAGGACAAGACATTCAGCTAGAGATTTACTACAGGAAAGTGTTACCAAAGCCACGTGTGCTTTCCAAGTTCAGTTTTGTAAAGAGCCATACTCCTCAAACTTTCAAACTCAAGAATTTTGTATCTGAAGTATCAACCCTCGTAGAAAGACTTCTAAAGGATATAAAAACCCCCTTTATTACAACATGAAGTATTTTGTCAATTATCCTTTCTGCCCCATCCCCCTGAAAGTAGTGAGAACAGGCCGCTTGTATATTTTTTTTGTGTTGAAAGACAGTCCTTCCAACTATACAGGGAACTATTACTTCAATCAGCCAAAGTTTACTGTAACTGATCTTGCGGGATAATTTAACTGTCTTTAAAGGAAGACAGCATACAGGATTACTGTATTTGTCTGACTTTAAGGCATGGTTTCCCCTCATTCACAAAACTGCAGAGTAACAAGGTAACTTTCAAAACAATGCTACAACTGCATCACAGAGGGTCTCTCTCTACAGCCTGATATTCAGGGACAGAGGACAATATTCCTTCCAAAACCACATCTCCCAGTAGACCATGCTGCCAAGTCTCTAGTCTTTTCTTTCCCTACACTACCGGATAACTTCACCGACATTCCAAGCATGCAGCAAAATATGTTGGGAGCAAGAAAAAAAAACAAATGTACTAAATAATTAATTGGGCATCTGATACCACTTTTCTACCAAAACCACCACTCTAATTCGTGCCTGGTAAAATGGAGTAACTATATACAGCATGCAAGTGGCTGTGCCCTTGGAAGCAGTAAGATGGCATTCAGTTCAGCCTGAACCAGAGGTTCGTAACAGAAGAGAATTTGGCTCCGTCTGCATTTAAATGGAGGCAGGCTTTGCTCATCCATCAGTTCCAGGCTTAAAAGGATGGCACGTTTGTGGGAGGAAGGGAACCCTTCAGTACATGTCCTTGGTAGCAAAATCTGGAATAGTTCACAGCTTCCTTCCCCCCAGTGAAAACTGGTGTTTTATTTTACAGATGGTAACTATTGATTTGAAGGACCAGTAATTTTTCTGCACTCTAACTTCTTGCTCAAGGTGTTTTAAGCAGCTTTTCCTATATGTTCCCTGATCCATGAACAAAAAAAATAAGGCAAGGAAATAAGAAGTGACCTAATTCTTCCCAGAACATGAAGCACTTTTACTCACAAAACTGCTTTCCTGAAAGGGATAGGAGAGCAAAGCCAAAGAACAACTTTTTACATTCCCATTTCTCTTTGTCAACTAGAGATCCTTCTCCACAGAGCTCTGCTAACGCTCTCAATACATACGGCACAGCACTTATGCTGAGTACAGCAGTCATCAGGAATAAACTCAACAGCTGGACAGTCAACTGAGGAGAAAACCATCACCTGACAATCTTTAGTTCTTTGAAAAACATAAAAACAGGTCTCGGGAAGCTGCCTTGAGCACTTACCTCTTCAACTGTTTCATCTTGTGGGGTTGCTGCACTATCATCAGAGTCCTTCTGAGAGCCTGCATCTGCACTTTTACGAACCTCTCTACTCTTCTTATGCTTGTGGGCCAGTTTTTTGACATGCCCATCTGCTTTTCCACTGCTAAGACGCCTCACGGGACTGGTGAGCCATTTTCTCAAAGTGTTGCCAGGGCGCTTGGGGCCTGGGGAGCTCTGTGCACCGATCATGTGAGGCTGAAGTGATGTTACTGAAGCAGGAGGACTGGCATCGTTGCTGGAGACTGAAAGGGAGTCTGGAAAAAGAAAGAGGGGAGCATTTTAAAGATGAAACACTAGTAAGTAAGAAATAAGGCAGATTACATATGCAATAATGGATATCAGATTGGATTTATGGATGAATTGACCAGATTATTTTGAAGTAACCTGGCCTTTAATGACACCACACCTATCAGTGTTCATGCTGCACATGGCCACGGACACATAAGCACCATTTAGAGGCTTACAACAGTCAAGCTTCATTAAGTCACTCTTGCCTCAATTTTAATTTGTACTTACCACTGCTGATACTTATTTGATAGTGGATTATACTTTCCATATGCCATCTAATATTATGGAAGGCTATGCTTGTTTTATCTTTTAATGTACATTGCTTTAAGCATGGATACAAAGAGTAAATATAATTGCCTCAATGAGATAAAATATTTTTTTCAAACTCCGAATCTTAATTACAAACGCTCTAGTTACTATCATTATTTCTTTATTTCTCCTGCCCTCAGGAAAGAGAGAAGAAGAATCCATAAAACAACTTGTCTGTCTGACAAGCATTTTGGCTGTTGTTTTGTTTGTTTTTTCAAAAGGCACAGAATATCAATGTTTAAAACCCCATTTGTTCAAACCTCAGTATTTCTCAGCATGACAATGCCTGGAGTTCTGTAGTCAAACAAAGGATACGCTTTTCTCAAGCTACGGTTATATGTGCATGAGGTCAACACTCCTTTCCCACTGAAGTTCCTGTCACTTGCACTAGACTGTACGCTTATGATAAACACCCACTGGTTAGCTATTGTGAGACTACATTTCTTTCTTTCTCTCTTTCTCTCTCTCTCTCTCATGCAGCACAACACTTTCCCTCAGCAATTCTCTTTTCCTAGAAATATACTTTTTTTGGGGGGGACGCAGTCTCTTAACACCACTCCTATGAATAATACCTACCACCAGGGTATCAACAAGATGCTTTCAGGTTATCAAATATGATATTTTCCCATGTGTGTGCACTTTATATATATATAAAAAGCTTGATGCAGATGTTCAGGTCACCTCTTCTGTCAGCTTTTCCTTAAGAGGCATATTGTCAGTCTGACCAGAGGTAGTTTAAATTTTGTAGAATAATATGGTCACTCTGATGTAACAACACATTTGACTGTAAACACCCAAATGCTTTGGACCTACACACAAGTACATGAGTCTGCTCTGTTTCCATAAAGCATTAAGTGCAAATTATGTCTTTGAACTGCAAATAGGGAGAGAGACATAAAATGTGAATGTAGTGTTAGGACTTTCTATTCTTCCTTCACTGTTTAAGCTGTTCCAGTAAGGGCATCCCTTCCTTGGAATCCAAAATTGTGTTTTATTAGGCTGTTTGTCAAGATTTTTCTCTATTCTAATAAAAGCCAAATGGCATGTGCCCATTAAGATACAGCAGCTCTGATTCCAAGCACTCCAGTAGCTTATACTGTATGCACACATACATAGTAATTGCCATTAACCACCACTTTCATCCTGTTTCCATAAAGCAAAAGATGAACAAACTTTATAAAGCATACTTTCAGTCCAATGAGCTAGTTGCTAACACTAATGCAAGTCACCCAGAATCGAGATTCAGCTGCAGAATTATCTTCTTGCTGTAGCTGCTGCACATGGGTAAGGAGACTTCCTATCATGTCATTTACCTGGTTTCAAGGCTTTAAGTAATGGGTACTGCCAAAGATCAGATGCGGAGTTACAATACTTGGATTTGTCTATAAATCTTGGGACAGCAGTGCTACAGAATTACCACGTTATTTTCTTGTTGAAGCACAAAGCATAAAGAAGAAATTAATTGTCTATAACAACGGTTTTCAACTTGTGATCTGAGTATCCCTAAAGGCCCCTGGATTACTGCTTAAGGGTCCTCAGCACATATGTAAGAAAAGCAAGCCTACCAGCCATCAGCATCCATATCATGGCAGATTTTTTTTTACTTTATTAAAAAAAAAAAGTCAAACTGGTCTGCCTATTAAAAAAATTCCCAACAAAACTCTGCACTGTCTGCAAGCTCTCCACAGGAATCCAAACAATCTCACATTAAACCTCTGCAGCAAGATAGTTTGACCTCTCTTTCACCAAACTCAGTTTTACCTTTATCACATCAAGCATCTTTTAATTTTTATCCAATGCCTTCTGTTTAAGAAAACATAGCAAACATCAGCTGATGGGTATTTCAATACACAACCTCCTACTACTCTGCTAGTGGAACACAGAAGAGAAGAAAACAGTGCTGGTGTTCTTGTAAATAAGTTTCTGTTAAAGCAGAAACTAAACGATTTGTTTTCAAGACTCACAAGCTTGAAGATGTTATAATCACTCAGCCAAGTTTTTCTTTCATTTGTAGCTATTTTTTCCTCCCAATAGTAGTTCATACAAGATCCTCCCATACAAATAAAAAGGAGGACATTCACTAGTTTACCAAATAAAAGGCAATTAAGCCTTTGCAGAAGTTCGCCATGTACTGTATCTGGTTTTGTACCTGTTGTATTTCTCTCCTTTACAATTACACCTTTCTAAGAACAAGGCAATGTGGTGGTGCAATAACTGTTTGTGGAAGATTTACATAAACAAGCCTATCCCCAAGCATGTAACATGACTGCAGTAAATAAATCCATTTTTCTTTCCATAAAACCCGTTCTCCATCTCCTCAAATTTTCACTCAACCTTTTGACAATCAACCTTTAGCAACTACCAAATTTCTTGTAAAACCAAGCGGTACAGTGCAGAGCCCCTAAAACTGTGGGATGAGTATTTTTGTCTGACTGCACTTTTGTGGTGTCACTCCTACTCTTAACCCAAGTCAGCCAAGAGTCTGTGGGCAGGAGAGAAGAGAGGAGGAACTACTACGTACACTCTGCTCAACTGGAGAGGATCTAAGAGACAAAACAATGTTAGCCAGACATGTTTTTGCAGCGCATTCTTTAGCTATATCCTCCCACACAGCATTAGTTTTCATTTGGTGTGCAGCATGTAACTGCTTCTCATCTTCTCTTCTGCATGATTTAATATGAAGTTCTTACTGAAGTATTATTAGGGCATCAGGGAATCATTAACATGGACAAAGTGTAAGTAATACAACCAAATGATAGCATTGTTCCACTTTACTCTTTAAAGCGTGACAGCACTGGGGAAGATGGAAAAGCTTAAAATGAATAACAATACTTCACTGCCATAAAAGCATCAGCTTAAATATCAAATTCTTTAAAAAAAAAAAAAAGGTATAAAAAACAAACAAACAAACAAAAAAACACAGAGGTTTAACATCACCAGTGGTAACCCGAACAGAATACCGACCCACTAGCCTTTTCAGAAATGAAATCTGATTTTTCTACCCCTCCTAAAATTTAAGGAACACATCCCTGCAGCCTCATAGGTCAATGTTAATATTCACTACAACTATTCCATGCCAGTATTTTCCCAATGAGACCCTTTGCTGCCCATTTCCCTCATCCCAGCTGACAGGAGTCCAGATTCTCCAGTTCTTCATCCCATCTGCTTCCTCAGGAGATCAGTTACTATAGTACAGTCATGAATAAGTCTAGGTGCTCAAGTTAACACATCTACGTAGAGGCATTGCCAGATGCAAACATTAGGGAATATCAATATCCAATACAGGCATTTTCAAGAGCACAGGAAGACCTTTGACCTTCACTATGAGAACAGCCATATGAGCGTGTCTTATTTCCCCCCTGCCCCATCACTATGTACTCCTTTTATCTATATAATTAGGGATAGAGATTTGCTTTGATTGATTACCATGCACGGAATTATTAACACTAAATTGTCTTGGTTTCCTTTATACTACATAGCAAAATAGCAAAAGACTACATAGCAAATTGTTTTTCTCGGGTTGCTGAGGAATATTTTATCACTAAAACATGCTAAGGGGAAAAAGGAGTATTCAAAATTAAACCAAGAACACACACTTTTGAAAACAAAACAGATGGAATAAATTTGGGGTATGCTAACCCCAACTGTGTTTCAAGTACAGTAAACTTTCCAGTGAGTGTCAGATTCCCTTTTAGAAAAAGATAAATGCAACAGATGGCTCTCTTGGAGAGTAAAAAAACACAATATACATATAATGATCACATACAGCAACACCAGTCCAACAGGAAACCATCAAATTTAATAAAATCGCTATTTGCTCAAGTAAAGACAGCTTTGTAATTCATTCAACAAAGTATTTTTAAAAACCTAATGGATGGGCTTTCTTTTATAATTCATAGCCACAATAAGAAAGGAAGGCATTTAACTGCCTTTTCTCTCAAAGTAAAAACAGCTTATGTTGCTCTGGTGGTAAGGTCAGAGAGTTCACTAGGAGTCCATAAATATATTTTTGAAGCTAAAGAAAAAGGGTGGGCAGCATAGGTTCTGACTCCCTCAAACCAATAGATAAAGTTACCTCCAATGAACAGGCAAATTTTGGAAACTGGAAGGGAAATGGGAATTCTCATTCTAATCTCTGCTTTCTTAATACTAGAAACATGCACATCTGTGATTAATAAAGTGGTTTGTTTTTCCGTAAAAAATAAATCAGTCATGTTAAGCTAGTTGATGACTTGAAAGACTCTGCTTCATATTAAGTATTTCCATATTGCTGTTTTTAGAGTGTTAGTATTTACAAGCAGTGCAGGGGGATATATAAACCTGACTTTTTTATCTAGGGAATTGAACTGAATCTGTTTGATGCCTGCTCTGCACCTCTAAACCCAAAATGCTCCAAAACCAAAAGAACACTTCACCATCTCTGGGTTATGAAACAGGGATGGGGGAAGAAGTGAAGAAGGAGCAAAGCAAATCTGGTAACCTGGACTGACACGTCACACTGTCACTGCAGACCTGCCATCCACCATCGACATTAAAGGACCAAAAAGCCCAGAAAACCCATCACGTGGAGCAATTAACCAGTTATCAGTAAGAACTGATGCAGGTACATTATAAATATCAGGGGGTAAGAGCTTCTCTCTGTTGCTCAAAGAGCATGATCTGTGCTGATGCACTTGCCAGTTTAATATGCAAATTGGAAACAGCTAATGTTTGGAGATCACCCAAGGCTGCATCTACCTACAAACGTCTACCTAGATACCTTCCTTCCATCAGTGAAGCAAAAATAGCTTACAAGCGCCTAATGAGAAAAGCCCATAAAACCCCACCTGCGTACACAACCATCATTTGTTGTTAAATGAGGTGGGGTAAACTTGAAAGAAGAGTGCAAGGTTTATTTTGTTCGTGGGCACACACGGCACAGTTTCTGCCTGGGAACTTCTTTTGAAGTAGGAGGCTATTAATCTGCTATGTCCAAGACCCTTCAGATACTTCTGGACATTTCAGGCATTTTATTTCTCTCCTGCTGGGTATCCTCTTTAGACCACCTTCATAGTGTATTTTTTGTAAACCACTGTTGGAATATACATGGAAGTCATTAGATGTATTTCAGCTTTAACAAGGAGCCATAAAAGCAGGTTACCATTTAGAGACAATGCAGCTTGAACATTACTGGGCTTGCAAATGGGGAATTTCCAGCGTGCCCTGTGGGAAGGATGCATTTCACTTTGGATATAGAGATAGCGCAATAATTTTCATGAAAATAATAAAAATCACAAAATGCAGAAAGCTAGTCCTCAATACCTAAAAGAAAATCCTTCAGTCACATTTGCGTTTGGAGGGAAACACATTCTTCATCTCTCGTCAAACATTTCCTGCCTTTTATGTCAAGGTACACACAATGCTGAAATACAATGTGTAGTATTTTTGATGTACGAATAGACAAAGAGTTCAATATCTTAGTGCATCTTCCCTGATTAATGAGTTATCTGTATTCATTTTGACTGATACAGACATTAGCCCAGAGCACTTGGATTTAAATGTATTTAAAAATTAAGTCTTCCAAGTCATCAAAAGCTGATTGTGTTACTATCGGAGTGGAATCCTAAGCTTGAGGCTAGATACTCCTTAGCTTCTCTTAATGAGATACTAAGCTGCCCCACAACCATGTCTGCAATTAAGAAAAACAACCCTCCCTCCATGACAGACCCTGTCATCTAAATAACTTACAAGGGTCTTTCTGAAATTGAGAGAAGTCATCCAACAGGCCTATTTGCAACAGCACTAAAGAAAGGAATGAAGAAAATCTCTGATTAAGGGCAAAAAGAATATACTGTTCGTTTGAGCTACACAATTAGTGGCATATACCTGAAGTTTTAATACACTAATATTATTATTAAATATTATTTTTCTTTTCATATCCTCTCCTGACTTCTTAACCCAAAAAATCTAAAATCAAGGTCTTACATCTAAACTTTTAAATAATTTCACATGCATTACAGCTTGCACAGAGAGAGAGCTATAAATAAATCAACTGCTATCTAGGAACTAAACATCAATAAAATTTAGATGGAAAACAATCCTCCTCTTATATCTGCTCGACACTTCTGCATCCACACTTGCTTTCCCTTTTGTTTAAAGCAGGAAGAAGGCATGATATTGTGCCAGGAAAAAAAACTTTCCCAGTTTAACAGAAGTAGGTCTGTCTGTGCTCCCTGGAAGCCAGACCACAGGGATACAAAACCCCAATCCTAAATCTTGACTATTACTACAAGCACTACAGAAGGGGAGAGGAGATCTTGTGGGGCATTTCATTCTTTGCAACAAGCTGTTATTCTGTCTTATTTCTGGAGAGAAAGATATTTTGTGTCACAAGTAGGAAGTATTAGAAGTCACTCATATTGCTTAAGTTTAGTTTCACAGTTTGTGAAAACCACAAGCTTTTAATAGATCAAATCTCAGCTTCCCTGTACACAGTTTGTATTTTTAACAGGCAATGTCTTGATCTGAACCCCACTCTTTTGACCACCTGTTTGCTCATATATAAGACAGCTACATCCATGTTCCTGGCAGGACATGACAGAGACATATTTACGTCATTTAGTACTGTTTCTCAGTCAAGTTCTTGCATGTCAGTGCACGGAGTCACTCTTTCTTACCTCTCTACAAATAAAAGCAAGTGCCCTGATCATTTTAATATGATTATCTCCCCTTGGAAGGGGTGTGTGTATGCATATGTCAACTAGCCACCTACTGCACAGGGGGCTCGAAAGCTTTCACGCAAGAGCTAGGGAACAAAAGCCCATGTTCTAATTCACAGGCAAAAGTTTTCTCCGTTTCATTCACAATCTCCAGAAAGAGACTCACCTCAAATTAAGGCATGGCCTATTCACTCCTCCCTCCAGAAGGACAGGCACAACAGGAGCGGCGAGTGCCAGGAACAACTGTTTTCCAGGTCTGGGCCATTGCCTCCACGCTAGGTTCACTTACAGAAGTCCCTTTAGATTTAGTCCATAGACTTACAGAAGGCCATTGCCTCTAACACGCTCTCCACTACTGCTGCTGCTTGTTAGTTTAAGATCTCAGCACAAGGAGCTGGCTGAGGGAACAACACAGCTCCTGAAGCAGTGGGAGCTGGCAGCATATGCTTCCTTCCAACTGCTGCGAGTAATAGCACTCCCTGCCTTTGACAAAACCAAGCAGCTAGATGGTGGGGAGAAGTCTGAGCCAAAGGAGGAGAACAGTGAAGGCAGAAGCTTTGGGCCTGGGCCTTGTAGGCAGTGCTGGCACTTAAGACACCAGACAGAGAGCTTTGCTGACTGTTGACAAGCTATTTGTCTCGTGCATGCTGCGTGCAACCTACTTTTGAAGAGCCATGCTGTGTGATGTTAGCAGCAAAGACGCACTTCTGCTCTTGGTGGAGAGCTGTAGGTCACATCCTACAAACGGGAACCACTATTGACAAGATTTGTGATAAGCAGTTTCAGATTTAAACTGGGGCAACTGCACAATTAATTTCTGCTCATCTGTTACTGAGCTGTCGTGTTTTATCATCTGTTACTTTAATTTCTGATGCAAAATAATTTATCCCTCAGAAATGGATAAAAATAACTCCAGTCCTAGAAATACTGCTCTCAAGCAGTGCAGCAGCTTATCTGATATACTGTGTGCATCAGTCCAGAAGAGGAAGATTATAAGCAGACATGAAACAAAAATGACCATATCAACATATATTACAGAACAGCCAACAAAAGGGCAAAAGAGATGCATATGGTAAGTCCTCAGCTCTACTGAAAGCAGAGGAGGCTGTCGGGGAAGGGGAGGGAGAGAAGGAACCTTGTACAAATTGCATTAGAAAGAATCATGATCTCGGATGTTATTTAAAGCAATGCATTACCATGCTCCCCTGTGCAAAAGTTCAGTCAGGCAGAGCATCCCAATGGAAGGAATTCATCCTATGCAGATTTTAAAACATCCTCCACTACATCAACAAAAAGGCTACACACAATGAAGTTCAAACCAGTCTGATCATAAAAGGAAACTGGGGATGCACAGTTCTACTGGTACACTTTTGAAATTAAAAATGTACACAGATAGAGGGGAAATGGGCTTCCACCACCTTAAGTGATAAAAACAAACTTCACAATTATGAAGACAAAACCCAATCATACCTAAAATCAGCATAAAAATGTTGAGACAATATTATTTTTTTATCTAGCAATTTGAAAAACATTTGAGCAAGTATAACCTCTGCTGTGTATTTAAGAATTAGCAGCTTCTAGGAGAAGATGAAAGTAGGTGTATATTATAATCTCTCTCTTTTCCAAATGCCTTAAAAAATTCCTACTCATGAGAAACCCTCCAAAAATTCTCTAGCAAAACTGAGAGCTATGTGATGAGTCAATGAACACACTTTGAAACGCAAAGGGTAGACACTATAAAAATTGCTAAGCATATCTTCCAAGTGTATTACTGAAGTTCATAGAGAGACAGTACAAAGGGCTAGTACTGAGTTACAGGAACAAATGATACAAAAGAAATAATGACTTCATCAAAATTTTTATGTTTAAACCTCCCCAAGTTTTTACACTACTTATATACTAAAAAAATACCTGATTCCTCTTCACCTACTGCAGTTACACATTAGTGTACATACACATACTAATCCAACAGCAATTTTAACAACCTTCTTTCCTTTTCCCCCATCCTCTTGATTCAAAGCAGAAAAGCTCAACAGAACAACTAGCAATTGTTTGGAGCCACAGCTTTAGCAACAGCTGTACAAACACATCAATCTCCAGTTCGGAACTCTGCCATGAGCTTAATAATAATATATAGTTTAGCTTTGGGGCTATTACAATAGCTTTGGTCATTTTCTCTTTCCAAATGTTATACTGTTGTAGCCCTCAAAAAACTAAATTGAGAAAGTAATTAAAGGAATTGGGAGGGAAGATGGAATGGCTAAAACAGAACAAAAATACATCCTTCAAAATTCCTATATATAAAAAAAAGATGTTTCCTCCCAATCCAATTAATTTGTACTAGTGATAGAAACTGATTGTACCAACATTGCTTTGCATCGTAAAATGTTGACCTTTTCAGTCCACACACTAGCTGGAGTATTAATGAGCAGAGTCAGGCCCTTGCAGCCATGCCATGGCTTTCAGCCTCCACACTGCATCACTAGATGGCTGTAGGTGATGACAGCCAACTTCCTCTGTGTTCAATCCCACCTCAATAAGTACATTATCAAGAGCAGACTTAGATGACAGTGATTAGAAACTGAACCAGTTTTAATTTTTTTGTCTGCAGATGGAAATGTAATCTGAGCAAAGCAATGAAGCCCACATGATTTTAATAAAGGTCAGTCAAACTGGAAATGTAAAGTTTTTTCAGACTCACAGTCAAGGTTGACTAGCAGAGAACTATTGAAAGTCATAATGCTAAACTGCTGCAGAGAAGCCTTTTCAGGATGAAGCATTTAAAGAGATTAGAAGAAAGGAAGATCTCCACAAATTTATCAATCCTGAATAAAGATTGAGTTAAGAGAGAAAAGAAAACTCCTTGGTATAGATGTATTTTAAAACAAGCAAACTATAAATTAATGGAAGATATGGCATTCTTATCTCAAGGTGCAATTAAAATACACTGAATACTAAAACCAGAATTGATTATTGCCATGTTAACTTGATTACAGTCTCTTCAGAGACAATATATGCACTGCTGAATTTTCTTTGATATGATAAAGCCCGTATTGTGCACAAAAAAAAGTGCTACATTTTGCCATGCAACCTTTCAGTTGTTTGTTTTTTTTTTTTTTTTTTTTTTTTTTTTTTTTTTTTTTTTTTTTTTTTTTTTTTTTTTTTTTTTTTTTCTTTATGTGTTTGGATGAGGGTAGTGTTT